>BQNB010044967.1:0-44571 GCA_026074375.1 Tanacetum coccineum
ATCTCGGCATCTTTTCCATGTGACAACATCACCATATGAGGTAAGTATGTCTTTGTCAGAGTTTACGATTTGACCAATGTATTATAGAGATTTTTCTGAATGTCTAATATGTCAATTGATTTATTTTCCTCCATTTTGTCAATGAGAATCTTCTTTAGTTCAAATTCTGAGAGAGAAGCTGCTACTGCGTAAGACGACTAAGGTTGATTTATTGATCTAACCAACACTTTAGCTCCCAGAGATTCTGTGACGTACTTCTCAACCTTTGGCATGATCTTGGAGACTTAAGCTTTAACCTGCTCCTTGATTATTGACTTAATGTTCGAGTCAATCTGATTAAGAAATTCTTGATTCTCAGCTTGAGCTTCTTCTATGAGCTTGTTTGATTGTATCTAGACAGCCACATTCACTGCATCTTTCATCTTGAAAGCAAGGTAGTTATCAACAATGCCCAGAATAGAGGAGACAGCTTCATCAAATTGACTAGTTTGCTTGAACTCAGACATTTCAGTTTCCAGTACGGATACCCTTTGTTCAAAACCGAATAAGGATGCAAAGTTGGGGATTTCTAGAAAAGTCGTTGTTGGATTAGTTGTTGTTATTGTGGAAGTTGGTGTTTGTTGTAGAGGTTGAATGATGGGAATAGGTGGTAGAGGAGTTGTTGTTTTAGAAGAAGGTGTCACAGTAGCGACAGAAACTGGTACATTAACAAGATTGTGTGACTGAACGTTTTGATTTAATACTGAGTCAATACCTGTATCCGAGGAAGGATTAATGTACTTTGACACCAAGTCTGATGAAACAGAAGAACTTTGCTGTTGCACTACTAGAGGCTCAACAGTTAGAGTCACATGAGCATCATCTGTTTCTTGGTTAGCTTGAGCATCGATCATTTCAGCATCACTTCTTTCCATATTAAGATTCAAATCTCCGTACAGATCCTCTTCTTCTTCCTCTTCCTGTTCACCTTCATTAATATAATCATCACCCTCTTGATTTTCCTCTTCTTTAGTGACTTCATAATCAGGTGGTATTGACACTCTCTGATCAGAAGACACTTCATCATTATCTGCTTTTTCTTCTTCTTCTTCCTGATCATCAGCTTCATTAGTTGACAATTTAGGGTGAACAAAATCATCTCCCTCGTTATCTGATTCAGTTTCTTCACTATCATCATTCATGTCTGATTCATCATTTTCATTATCATCATCATTATCACCTTGACTAAATGTCCACGATTCTTCTTCACTATCTGAGTTGTATTTGGGTATATCGGGAACCTCTGGTGTGACACTAGCTCCTTCATTTGTACCAGATACCTTTTGTTACTACTCATCGGGAACCTTTGACTGAGTGTTAACTCCATCAACTGAGCCACTTGCGTTAGAGTTGTAGAATTGTGTCTTGCTTCTTTTGGTGGCAATTTTCATTTGTTCATCCTCAAAAAATGCCACTTCTGATAGAGTTTCCAGTCCTTTAGCTTTAGGAACAGTTACAGTTAGCTTTTTCTTGCCAGATATAGCTACTTTAGCTGTTGTTTTGAGTCTTTGACCCAGAGAAGCTTTAAGAGCTTGAACAGACTTCTCCATGGTCGATGGTCATACATACTTTGGTTTTGGAATCTCCTTTCCAGAAGCAAAAGCATAGTAAATCTTGTACGCATCGGACTCCTTCTTTTCTTGATTGGTTAGGGTATTAGGAAGTATGGCACCGCATTTTTGAACAACTTCATACTTAGAGATGTATCTCATTGTGGTGAGAATGGGGTCATCTCTAGCCATGTGCCAGTCCACCTTATTTCTTCTTGGAATTGATTGATCTTTTGACATGAAGTGATTGATATTGACTTTGGTGAATCTTCGATAGTACATGTCTTTGTTCTTCCTTGACTCCTTGTTTTCGATTTGATAAACTAAGTCTTCCCATAGAAGGTATACATAATCAACATTCTTCTGGTAATACATATCCCAAAGGATTTAAGCCCGAGAGAGATGAATTTGTTCAAGTCGATGCTTTACCACTGAGACATTTGTTGATGATGGTTCTGAGTGTTCTCCAAGGTTGATGTAGAGTATCAATCTTGACATCAGAGATTGACTTGATATCTTCAGAGTAACCAAGTTTTCGTATGAAAGCAAGTATTTCCTCTTCAAATGGAGGATCTACAAATTTCTGGCCAGGAAGATTTGGGCAAATCTGGAGCATATCTCTGAAAGTTTCCAGATCAAAAGAATAACTCTTTTGGTTCAACTTGAATTTGATGCATGGCTTGTGAAAGGAAACGATAGCCCATAATTCATGCATGTAGATGGCAGGAACATTTGTAGAGATCAAGAAGGCTTGATAAAAATGTGTGAGAGAAAGAACATCCAAAGCAATTTGAAAAGTGGGTTCCTTAGGCTTGAATGTAATGCTCAATCTGTAGTTATAATTTCCAATCCTTAGACGTTGTTCTCGTGGAACAAGAGCATCCTCAAGGGATTGCTGTTGATCTTTTGTGATACTCATGATTCTGATAAGAAAGAATCAATACAGTTTATATATAAACAAGTTTATATAAGACACTATAAAGACCTGGTGAAGATATGGCACTTAAGGCATTCAACACATTTAAAGAACTAATCATGGAAATGGCAAACTTAATTTGGCTTAATGGATTATGGCACATATGAAACATTATTAGACTATCTAGGAATCTAGCTCATTCTAACTAGTAGGGAGTTAGATTACCTAAGTCTTGTTTTAGTTACACTAGTTAAGCCAATTTTAACTTGATTAGATTTCAAAGATAACCAGTTTTTTAAATTTGCTACCTAAAACAAGTTTTAAGTTACCTCTTGATTAGATATTAAGTGTTTATGGTATTAAGTTTTTGTTTCCTTTAAATGTAGTTATGAAACTAATTATTGAAAGTGCACTGCGAATCCGGTCAATATTTAGAATTGCGAGTCCGGTTATTACTAAAAACTGCGAGTTTGGTCTAAACACGAATTGCGAGTCGGGTCAATAGGACAAACTGCGAGTCCAGTCACTATAGAAAAAACTGCAAGTCCGGTCAATAGAACAAATTGCTAGTCCGGTCAATACTAAGAACTGCGAATCCGGTCACTTAAGGAAAACTGCGAGTCCGATCATAACTAGCCACTGCGAGTTAGGTCATAACTAAAACTGCGAGTCCGGTTAAGCCTATGGACCTGCGAGTCCGGTTAAGTCTATGGACTTGCGAGTCCGGTCATAACTAACCCTGCGAGTTCGGTTAAGTCTAACACTTGCGAATCCGGTTAATATAAAGAACTGCCAATCCGGTTCATGAACTCAAATGTTTTACAACCATGTTACGACTTTAATATTTGTTCACATAGTATCATAGCAGTCTCATAAATGTTTTTCAGAATCATATTACCACAAAAACATCAAAAACTAACACAAACGAGCATTCAAAACCAAATTTTCATTATCACCCAAGAATCAAACACACGATATATGGATTTCAAAGCACATTTATATTCAAGAGAGCATTTAACACTTATCCTACACAAAACCCACAAGCTTTTCCTACTAAAAACTCAAAACGCACACATTCGACACATAAAATTAAGCCAATCATATGCATATGTTATCTTCAACAAAAATTGCTATGAACGAAACATCACCACCATAAGAGGAACAAAACCCCTCAATCAATTTCAGATTTGAGTCACTTTTGATTTCTATGAACCCTAAATTAATTTTTAAGGTTTTAGAGATCAAAACGAGATTCAAACTAATTGGATTGAGAAATAAGTTGTATAGGGTGTTGGGAACGTTTTGCTAGTTATACCTTAGGTGAGAAAACGACTGCAAATGACGAGCTAGAAGATGGCGATTCGGTTTTGTGAGAGAGGAGAAAAAGAAAAAGAAAAAGAATATAAGTTTGTGTTTGTGTGTGTGTTTAAATCGTAAGGGGTGGAAGAGTTATTAAGACATTTTATGTTTTTGACACTTCTGCCCCCTAAAGTTTGAGATCTTTTGCACTTTTCATTTATAAGTTTATTTAGGCATTTTAAGTTAACACATTAGCACAAATAGTCCTTGTAGTTTTAACTAGCATACCTAACAACTTAAATTTGCACATATTCTCTCTAAGACATAAACAAATAGCATTTAAGGCACGCATAAGCTAAACTTAATTAACTTTCCTTAAAAATCGATGTTCCGTTATTGTTTAAAAACCTTTATTCCTTTTATCAAATGACTTTCTAAAGAAGATATTTGACATTTTCCCCCCTCAAACAATGACCCGTTTTCTATTTAAAGAGTTGTAGTCATTGTTTGAGAAGTTAAATGTCTTTGAAAAGCATTTTCTGATTATTGTTTTATTTTTGAAAATCAAACACCATGAAATAAGATTTATCTTATTTTAACACATAAGCGCACTAAAACATACACTTATGGTATAAAGAAAGCACGGGTTGTGTTGTAAAGTAAACACAAGCCTTTGCATGGTCATAAAGTAGACCATGCCTGAGAATAAATTCCTGTTATGAGGTCAAGTTTTCTTTTTGAAATACTTGCCTTTAAGATGATGACCGGGTTGCTATCTGAAATAATACCAAGCCAATTTTTGGCATGTTTTGAAAACTTTTGAACTTCTGCTTGAACTTCATTTACAGCCTCGTATCATTATTAAATGACATTTCGAAGACCGTAAATGTTATCGATTTTCAGAAGACATGCCATTATTACCTCTTTTTATATTTTTCATATTTTTTAATTTTTTTCTTTGGTTTTAAAATTTTATATTTTTTTGTATTTTGTTTTTATAAAGGCTTTCTGAAAATGAAAAATCTTTTTGGTTTTTCTGGTTTTTAATATATATACATATTATATACAGGATATTTGAATAGGTACCACCACTATTCTTCAGCTTCATCTGCTAATTGTTTTAGGGTCTTTGGCGTAAAACTTCGCATTCCCAGCTTGTTAATAAGAAATTCAATTCTTTCTCTTCCAAGGGCTTTAGTGAAGATGTCCGCTAGCTGATACTCCATATTGACAAAGTAAAGCTCTACTACTCCACTCTCAACTTGCTCTTTTATGAAGTGGAATCTGATGTCAATATGTTTTGATCGAGAATGTTAAACATTATTGCAGCATAAGGCAATAACGCTTTTGTTATCACAGTACATTGGAATTTTATTAAATCCAAGGCCATAGTCGGTAAGCTGTAATCTCATCCAAAGGACTTGAGCACAACAGCCAGACAAGGCTATATATTCAGCTTCTGTACTGGATATCGCAGCGCTTTTATGCCTTTTTGATGACCAGCTAACAAGCCGTTCTCCCAATAATTGCATACTTCCAGATGTACTTCGTCTAGTATCTTGGCAACCCGCATGATCAGCGTCTGCATAAGCTGTTAGAGCAATAGAAGAATCCTTTGGATACCAGCGTCCCCTATTAACGATTCCTCTTAGGTATTGAAAGATTCTTTTTACAACATGTAAGTGCTTTCGGTAGGCTTTGCTTGATATCGGGCACACATGCATACAATAAATGTTAGGTCTGGTCTACTGGCTGTGAGATACATAAGGGTGTCAACCATTCTACGATAGTGTGTAGGGTCAACGGCTTTCCCTTGTGTATCTTCATCCAGTTTGGATTTCTCCACCATGGGAGTATCCACAGGGTTACTAGATTCCATACTATATTTTTTCAGAGATTCTAGAGCATATTTAGACTGGTTTAAAAAGATGCCTCTAGGACTTTATGAAATTTGTAGTCCTAGAAAAAATGATATTTTGCCCATCATCGACATCTTAAACTTTGAACACATTATTTTTGAAAATTGGTCATATAGTTCAGGTGTAGTAGACGCAAAGATTATATCATCAACATAGATTTGTACCAGGAGAATATCTTTGCTTTGTCTTCTGATGAATAGTGTGGGATCTACAATTCCTTTAGAGAATTCCTGAGAGAGTAAAAACTTTGACAATATATTGTACCACGCGTGAGGAGCTTGTTTCAACCCATAGAGAGCCTTCTTAAGCTTGTACACATGACTCGGATTGTCTTTATCCACAAACTCGTCTGGTTGGCTGACATAAACTTCTTCGCGTAGAATACCATTCACGAATGTCGTCTTAACATCCATTTGGTAGACGATCATATTCATGTGAGCAGCAAATGCGAGAAAAATTCGAATAGCATCAAGTCTTGCCACTAGAGCAAAAGATTCCTCAAAATCAATTCCCTCTTCTTGACGGTAACCACAAGCAACCAATCGAGCCTTGTTTTTCAGAATTCCTCCTAATTCATAAAGTTTCACCTTGTAGATCCATTTTAAAGTAATGACCATCACTTTATCTGGATGAGGAACGAGTTTCTAGACTTCAAGACGTTCAAATTCATTTAACTCTTCTTGCATTGCTTCAATCCAACATGCTTGAGTTAATGCATCTTTATAAGTTTTAGGTTCAACTGATGAGAGAAAAGCATCGTAGTAACAAAATAAAGCTTGTTCATGAAGTTAGAGTCTTATGGAAATAGGTCTTTTGAGTTCACCGATGATGTTGTGTAAAGGATGATCCTTGGTCCACTTGGTAACGTCTTCTGAGTTAGGAGCAGCAGTGTGCAAAATGGTAGGAATAACGTCCGAAGAAGAAGATGCTTCAGAGTCATTTTTTCTAGAATTATAATGCCAAAGAATGGATCGTTATTCATGTGTGCAACATCTAAGTCGTGATTCTCTTCTTCAACATTGTTAGAAATGACAAGAGATTGAGTTTCGGGTGTTGTTTGTGGGTTACTAGGTAATGGTGCATCTTGGTCAATAGTTGTTGAGGAAGGTGAACCAGTTGATGCAGCGGGTTCTGGAGCTACTACTTTAGCAATTGGAGCAATGACTTCAGGGGCTGGGCGATCAACACTTGATGGAGGGTTGAGTAATTCATCAAATAGTGGTTGAAACAAAAGATCCCAATCAGTTCTTGAAGGTGGTACAAATGGTGTTGAAGGAGGAGGGTTTGGCACGAGTCCTGAACTGATTGTTGCAGGAGTCATTTCATGAAGTGCGGGTTCTAAACTGCTGTGTTCAGAAGCCATCGCTGTCAGCTCATCAAAATCTACATGAATTGTTTCGATGATTCGTCTGGTACGTCGGTTGTAAATTCGAAATGCTTTCTTTGTGGGTGCATAGCCAATGAAAATACCAATATCAGCTTTCGGTTGTAACTTTCCCAAGTTCTCGCTATCATTTGTCGGATAACAAAGTGCACCAAATACGTAGAAAAATGATAAGTCAGGAAGTTTGTCATGTAAAAGCTCATATGGTGTTTTTCCGTGACGAAGACGTATGATGGAACGATTTTGGGTATAACATGCGGTAGCAACTGCTTCTGCCCATAAAAATAACGGAGCTTTTGCATAAATCAACATTGTGCGGGCAGCTTTAATTAGCGTATGATTACGTCTTTCAACGACACCATTTTGCTGTGGAGAGCGAGCAACAGATGTTTCATGAGAGATGCCAACTTTCTCATAATATTCATGCAAAGTTTGATTAACAAACTCAGTTCTATTATCTGTTCTGATTCGACGAACAGGTGCCTTAAGCCGCACTTGGATCATCTTAAGAAACTTGATTATAAAATTTGAAGCTTCATCTTTTGATCATAAGCACTTTACCCATGTAAATCGAGAGTAATCATCCACAATGACGAGGATTTACTTCTTTCCATTAACACTTGCGACACGCATAGGGCCACAAAGATCCTTGTGTAAAAGATAAAGTTTTTCTTGGTTGGTGTCTTCAAATTTAGGTTTGTGAGGTTTCTTCTTGCTTTTGCCCATTGCACACGCAGAACACAGATGGTCCTTTTCAAATTTTAGCTTAGGGAGACATCGAACAAGACCGTGTCTAGCTAAATGGTTGATTGTACTAAAGTTTAGATGAGACAGATGTCGGTGCCATAGCCATGACTTAGTCTTTGAGGCCTTTGACAAGAGACATATAGGAGAGGACGCCATCATATCTCCAAGAGACAGTGTATACAGATTGTTGCCTCAAGATCCAGTCAATAGATCAACACCTTCTAGATTACGAATGAAGCAGGTGTGTTGACGAAAAGCAACTTCAAGGTTCGAATCACAGAATTGCCCAACGGAGAATAAGTTATGTCCAAGTCCTTCCACGTAGTAAACCCTTTGCATGATCAGCGTTTGCATAAGCTGTTAGAGCAATAGAAGAATCCTTTGGATACCAGAGTCCCCTATTAACGGTTCCCTTTAGGTATTTAAAGATTCTTTTTACATCATGTAAGTGCTTTTCAATAGGCTTTGCCTGATACCAGGCACACATGCATACATCAAATGTAAGGTCTGGTCTACTGGCTGTGAGATACATAAAGGTTCCCACCATTCCATGATAGTGTGTGGGTCAATGGCTTTCCCTTGTATATCTTTATCCAGTTTGGATTTCTCCACCATGGGACTATCCACGGGGTCACTAGATTCCGTACCATATTTTTTCAAAGATTTGAGAGCATATTTAGATTGGTTTAGAAAGATGTCTCTAGGACTTTGTGAAATCTGTAATCCTAGAAAAAAATGATATTTTGCCCATCATCGACATCTTAAGCTTTGAACACATTATTTTTGAAAATTGGTCACATAGTTCAGGTGTAGTAGACGCAAAGATTATATCATTAACATAGATTTGTACCAGGAGAATATCTTTGCCTTGTCTTTTGATGAACAATGTGGGATCCGCGGTTCCTTTAGAGAATTCTCGAGAGAGTAGAAACTTCAACAATAGATCGTACCATGCATGAGGAGATTGTTTCAACCCATAAAGAGCCTTCTTAAGCTTGTACACATGATTCGGATTGTCTTGATCCACAAACCCGTCCCTATTTTTTAAAATAGATAAAAATTTAACTGTCCTAGAGTGGCTTCTACTTGTATTTTCTGTGTACTACTTGGTGTTCGCTGAATTTTATATTTCTTTGTATTGCCTGAAGGCTATGATCCGCTAGCACTAGTAGACGGTTTTACTCCTGTAGAAGACAACACAGGTTTGTTAGAAACTAGGTTTGATGAAGAAGCTGTTTTTATGTTTGTGTTTCCTGAGGATGTGACGGGCCCAGTGAATCTAACTCTTTTGTCCTTGTTCTTTGGGTTCACAGTCACTAATTTATCACTTGAATTGTTGATGCTAGGGCAGGTTTGTCTGATTATTATAAGCAACTCCTAAATTCGTTTGGTGTACTTACAAGCAGAGTCTAAGGAATTATTTAAAGGATTTTGGGATTTTCCTTGTTTAACTACTTCCCTAAGAATCACAGCTTGTTCCTGAGTGTGCCTAAGGTAGTCATAGTGAGTTGTCCTATTATTCAACAATTTAGGGGCTATTGGTTCCATATCAACTTTAAGCATTTCTGGAGCAATAATGTGTTTGGTAACAACATTATCAGCTAAATCTTTTCCTTTGAGTTTCCTTAATTCATCCTTGAGAGCTGTAATGACTAAATCTTTTTCCTGAAGACTTACATTTAAATCAGAGATTTCCACAGACTTTTGATTAACTTGATTAATTAAAGCATCACATTGTTCTTTTGATCGAATACGTGTTGGTTTAATCGAGTCATAAAGTTGCTTATAGGTCTGTTTCAAAGATTCATTTTCCGCAATAAGTTTTGACACCTTATGATCTAATTTAATATTTATCGTTTCAATCTCTTTTATGTCCTTCTTGACCTTATCCTCATTTATATTTCCACTTAAAGATTTAATTCTCTCTTTCAACTTCCTTATGACCGTGTCTTTTTCTTGTGACTGAGCTTTTAATTCATTTAATTCAAAGTATTGATCAAAATTTAGAGCACTTTGATTTGAAACAGAATTGTCTCATTTCCTGATTAAGTTTAGTATCAATTTAAAAGAGATTGCAATGTTTTTCAAGAGTTGTAAACTTCTCTTTAAACAGTTTTTACGTAGTCACTTTTTTCAATGAATCATTTTTGTTGAGAAGCTCAGTCTTAAGTTTGAGACACTTTTTACATTCATGCACATTCACAGAAGCATTATCCATAGTAGAATTCATAATTATGTTCACTATATCTTTGTTAATGACTTGTTCCAAGAGTCGTTCGTTCTCATTTAAAACTTGATTCATTTTAACTTCAAACATTTTGGACTCTAAACAATGTTGTTCCACAGCCTGTTCCATTTGATGAAAGACATTTTGGACTTCAGTAAGTTCATCAATTAAATATTGATCGAATGTATTGAATATGTACTTCAAAGCTTTTACAAATGGAATAATTTCATCTCTAAAACAAGCTTTTGTATGTTCAAACCCCACACGAGCCCTTTAGTGATGGCTGTGGCCGTGGTTCTTTCTTTGACAACCACACCATCGAAACCAAACAGATGGATGTTTAAGTTTCTGTAAAATCGTATTTACCATCTGACTTTAGGAAGTTCTTTTAGAACCTCGACTATGGTGGGTCTACAAGAAGGACTAGGATCTAAAGAATTCATAAAATTCTAAGACCAAAAGGCTTGTTCAGCAGATAATTCAGTTTGTGGAACAAATCGTTTTTCAAAATCTTGAGAAAGTTGGTTGAGAACAGCATAATCAACTAGTGTGGTATTAACTTTCTTTTCTAAAACCATTGGATCTTGTTGTTTTAAAAAGGAATTTTTTTTAGACTTTCTTTTTTTTTTTAATTCACTAAGGATTTGGGTCTCTTCGGAGTCAGGACTCACATAGCACTGTTTTCTTTAATGACATTACAACATAAGCTTTTGGTTCCAACTGCTGAGCTTTCTTTAGATAGAAAGGATTTTGAAAACCTAGAGCTTGTTTAGTGGTATGGTCATAGAAAAACTATGGTTTTGTCAACATATGAACAGTTTGTGTGATGGTCTCTCTTCTTCACTACCCATCACACTCTTACTATTCTTAGCTGTTTGTCTTCCTTTTCTAAAGCAATTTCTCTATCAATGTTTCTAGATTCTTCTTTCTTACAAATTTATTTTTAGAAGAGTAACTGTTTGCATTAAATATTCTTTTTCTTTTAATTGTTCAGAAAGAGTTTGTTTAAGACGATCAATCTCGACAGACTGTTCACATGAATCTGAAACGTTATCTTTACTTTTTAAATCAACATTTTGTCCTTCTTTCAAAACTTTAACTTGTTCTTTATATCTTTCAAGCTCAGAGATTAATGTTCCATTGACAACTTTTATTGTCTAAAATATCTTCATTGGTGCAATTAATTACTTGGCTTTTAGTTGTTCTATCACAATATAATCAGTGTTCTTGTTGTGTAATGGAGTTGGATTCTGAACAGCTATGTTGTGATTCATGCACATATGTAGCATATGGAATTTTATTTTTATTACTGGTTATTCAGTTTCTGACAATCAATTCATAACACTTGAGGTTTAGTAGGACGGCCTTCGCCTGTCATCTCGATTTACTCATATTGTTAATCCTTAATTATCAGGATTGTGTACCTCAGTGAGAAAACATCTAAACCATAATGGGTTAAAATTCGCCATGGCGGGGGGGCGATCAACTTTGGCAGTTTGAGTTCATCACAATCAGAGTCATATGCAATCTAATTCATCGGCTGATAAAACGGCATTGTGAGTGTTGACTGTCTGTGTGGCTTGACCATCTGCAATTCATGGATCTGCCAAAAATGATAGATCTTCTTTCATGTAGAATTTGACCATTTGCTTGCGCTTGTACCAGCAACGTTTTATCCTTAAACCAAGAATCATCCTGTTTCCTCTTAGGTTTAGTGCATTGTTTGGACATGTGTCCCTACTCTTTTTTTTTCCTTTTTTTTTTCCCCACACCCTTTTTTTGCAGTTGTAACAAATAACAGTCCTTTGTTTCCCAGAATTGCTTCCACTTGCTCCTGGAGTGTAGGTCCTAGTGATACCCGTAGCAAAAGAAATTTTGCCTCCCTAAAATGGTTGTTAAGTTCACTCTTCCATCATTAATAGTAGCTTGTTGCCTAGGGTTTGATGAATTCCTCAGCTGGTTGTTAGTAGTGGGATAGCGAGATATGACAACGGCTGATAAGAATGACATCATATGTTTGATGGCATCAATAGGATCGTCGCCTTGCTTGAACACTGGAACAGTTAGACCCAAGTCTAGTTGGGGAAAATCAGGTTGTTGTGGTTGTTGGTTGACTGTGGGAGCATATTCCAATTGAAGGATGGATGGTTGTGGAGAATAAACGTTGTGGTGAAGTGATGATTGATAATCATTGGATGGATAAGTGATTGAAAGAGGTGTTGATGGTTGATTAGTTGAGTATTATTAAGACTGATAAGGTGATCCATACTATGGAGACTGATATAGTAAAACTTGTGGTTGAAATTGAGAGTTTTGGTATGAGTTTTGATAAGGAGACTAGGTCATTTGATGGGTTGCAACCAAAGCAAGCGGATCTGAGTTGCGTTCATGCATTAAACGAACTTCATTTGCATGAAATTCGTTGTTGTACCAATGAAGCATGAAGTGTAATATTAGTGGGGGGGGTATGAAGTCCCGAACCAGTTTGACATCTGTCACAAATTTGCTCCACTCAGGAGGAAGGGTATTCAAAAACTTGGTGTTCACTTGAAATTGTTCCAGTTTCACATTGTAGATGTTCATGTCATTGAGTAGCAGTGAAAATATCAAGTAGAAATCACGTAGTGTTTCCTCCTTCTTATAAGCAAACTTATCAAATTCATCATATAGTTTACACTCTCTTTCCTGTTTCGTCAATGAAGTTCCTTGCATGAGAAGTTGAATTCTTTCCTAAAGTTCCTTGGCGATTCGATGATTGCTAACAAGTGCATAGACCTCTGGTGGTAATCCTTGTAGAATGATATTTGTTGCCTTGAGTCAATTCTGCGATTGAATTGCATCCGCATGAGTCAAATTAAGGAGTATTTTCTTGGCCTAGTCACACCATTTTCCTCAATCGTAGGCCAAATAAGTGGACCAAGTTCAACGGATTCAAGGATCATTCGTCCATGTTGTCTATTCATCATGTATAGCTCCATTCTACTTTTCCAAGAATCGTACATATCTTTTTCCAACATAGGTGGACGATTGTCAGCACCCGAAAGAATCGCTTTGTCAGCAAGAGTCAGTCATTGAGAATTTGTATGTTAAAAGATTACTGTTTGATCGAACGGTGATTGAAAGTAATTGTGTTGTTATGAGTTGTCTTTTGTTTGTTTTATGTCTTGAAACTTATACGGGATTTTACAATTCTTGACAAAACCGGGAAAAAAAAGTTAATGTTTCACGGGCCGAGAAAACAAGTTAATGTTTCACGGGATTTTACAAATCAATGAAATAAACCGTATAATTTTGAAAATTTAGTAGATCGGTTTCAACTAAAAATTTATAGATCGGTTTCCACTAAAAATTTAGTAGATCAGTTTCAGCTAAAAAATAGTAGATCAGTTCCAACTAACTGAGTAGATCGGTTGATACTAGCACTTGAGTAGATCGGTTGAAACTGACTTCAGTAGATCGGTTAAAACTGATTCTGAGTAGATCGGTTGAGTAGATCGGTTACCACTAATCCTTAGTAGATCGGTTACAACTAATCTGAAACCTAAAATTTTAAAAACACAAAAAGACACATTTTTGATGGTTGTTTTGCAAAAAATCTTGTACAACTAGTGTTGCTAATCCTATAGGAACAAGAAAAATGGAAACTTTAAGGTTTTTAAGTCGAAAAATTTAAAATCAAGATTTTGTTCTTTATAAGGTTTTCGAACACAATAAGATGAACAAAATGTGTATTTTTCAATGATTCTAAGCACATACACCTATATCCAAGGATATTAGATCAACTTTACCTATGTAAATGATCTTTTAGTGTATAGAGGAGCTTCGAAAACAAAGAAAAATAAGAAAAATACATACGGTTTTGCAAGAAAAACAACACGAATCAAATGTAAAACACAAAAACTAAACACACCACTCCATGGCTCTGATACCAATTGAATGTTATCTAATAACATACTTGATGAGGGAAAGAGAGGTATTTCTAGAGAGAGAGTGGTTGGATGAACACTTTAGAAAGAGAAAGTAAACATGAAAGAAAAATGCATTAAGTGTGTGTGAAAATGAACAACCAACCACCCTTTCCATGGCATGGAAAGGGTATAAATACCTACTATTTGGACGTGGGCTTGGGCCTTCATGGGTTTGTCCATGGGTTTTTAGCTAACTTCCTAAGTAAGTTTCCAAATATTAACTTAACGAGCTAACTACAGTTATCTATGGAAGTGACCGACACTTTCGTGTTCCTAACACTTTACCAATAGGGAACGCAAACGAAAGAATCATCAAAACGCACAATGACAAAAGACTCACATATCGAATTAACGATATGTATCAAGATCGATAAACGATAAAGGTAGAATTCTTATACCAATAATCAATTTTATCCGAGAGAATCAACTAAACATTGTTTTTATAAAAATCACTTTAAACACACAAATTATTTTAAATATACAAGTCATTTTATATAAGAAAATCATTTTAGATTTTTTAAATCACTTTAAATATAATTTTCTTAAAACTTATTTTAAACCTAGTTTTCATACAATCAAGAGATAGTTATATAAATGCGGTATCGCGTCTTACTCATATAAATCATTTAAAACATACTTATCAAAGTAAATAAAAATAAAGAGACAATCATATAAAATTTGTATCGTATTTTATTCGTAAAGATCATATTACACATAGTCTTGACAGTCAACCGATATCACATCGAATTCATAAAATCATTTCAAAACAGTTTTCCCCGCAAGATATAATTCAAAAACATTTTCACAGTTCAACATCAATATAAAATATGTAACTCAAACAAAGAACGTCGTAATACCAAAAAGGATTGCAAAATACCGTAAGGACTCTGACACAAATCTATGATTTGCAGGCGAAAGAGAGTACAAGGAACCATATAGTCAGAATAAAAGTCAAACGAACACGTACCGGAGAAATTCATGCAAAGACATATACTAACCAAATGAAGAACATAAGGACTCATCTATAATAACGGTCAAAAGGACAACACAGAGAAACATCAGTACTACCATGTTGCAAACATGTTACGAAAACTAAAGGATATATAAAGAATAGAGTGAATATACGTACTAACTTGTTACGAACAAATACCGCTAGAAAGAAAAATCGGATATTCATACGAGTAATCAATGCCAGGAAAGAACCAATGAAACTCACCAATAGCCATAAGTAGCATATCCGAACAACCAGTATATATCAAGACGCTGAATGGGTACGATAGAACATCCGTACAGACATGGCACAAACAAGGAATGCTAAATTGAGAGTTAGATATATCCTGAAACTAACTAACGATCATACCGAACATCCCAATAACATAATGGTATTAATAAGAGTATCCAAATATAGTTTGTAATCGTTAGGACAAAAAGAACTTGGTTGACTATGGCAAAAAAACCTAAAAAAAGCCTAAATAAAATCGCACATTAGTTTAAGAGAAGAATCCCCTAACTATACAACCTATCCTTATCATGACGCTCATATCACAACATCTTACACTACCACCTAACAAGCAAACACCGATTAATGCAAACATGTTGACAAGTCTACGTTGTATGTTTCATTTATAATTTATTTTAGCCACATAATTATAATTGCATCCTTTCACACGTGTACTTACTTTCAAGACTACACATCTCAATGATAACGCACATATATATACATATACCACATTGCACATCCTACTTGACTCCACAAAACGATGCTCCATCAAAGCAATATTTATTTATATAAAGATAAAATCGAAAACGACAGAATTAAAACGAAGGTCTTAAAGTGCCCAAAACTTACGTAATATCAGAAAGAAATCATCGATAGCAACGTGTCGAGGTAAAAGACGGAATAAGCTTATGTTGGGCCTCGCTTGGGTTTGACTTTGCTTTCGCAAGAGTCACCCGACTCCGCGGGTCCAGGCTTGCTACGAGCATTCGACATGAGATCAGAGTCGGTCTCCATCTCCAAATCTTCTAACTACCCTTCCTCCTTCGGTTCCCCGAGAGGCTCCTCCTTAATTGGCTCCTCTTTTGGATCTTTTGATATCGAGTACCCGTAGGTCAAAATAAAACTCATAGAAAATCAAGAAAACAAAATGCCTAGATAGCTAAAAACATAGATCCTATTATGCAGCTATATGAAGGACTCCTATGTTATAGTATAGGTCAAACCACCTACTTCTCTATAACCAATGGCTATGATACCAATCTGTCACACCCCGCCAAGGCAGAAACGTAAGGCGTAACATGATAGGCATCATCACAACACATTGATGTCAACAATAGAGAATAACTAGAATGCAATTAAATTTAAAACCAAAGTGTTATGACGACACCTAACACAAGAAGAGTCTTGTATTGAGGTTAATCGTAACACAACAATACATAGACATGATAATCCTGAATAAAATACCAACATAATCCAATGTACTCAATATACAAAAGTATGAAATAAAGACAATAGAAATATAAGTTCCAAATGCAAGATCCTAAGGTCTCGCTAGCCACGCACTTTTCCTTATTTAACCTCACTAGGCTCATCTGAAAATGATACTTTAAAACGTTGACATAATGTTGGTGAGATTCATAAGTTTAACATAAATACTTACTCTTGCTGCGAATCATAACCATTAGGACATACAAGAATATTATACACAAATGCAAGTAATCAAATCATCCCACAAACGATTACACATTCGGGCTTAGATCAGCACTTGAACCTCAAGCAACCAAGCTCACCTAGAATGTACTCGTCCCTCGCACATAGTATGGGGTAGGCGTACCCCTCCGATCCAACAATGCATACAGTATGGGGTAGGCGTACCCCTCCGATCCAACAATACACTCAGTATGGGGTAGGTGTACCCCTCCGATCCAACAATGCACACAATATGGGGTAGGCGTACCCCTCCGATCCAACAATGCACGCAATATGGGGTAGGCGTACCCCTCTGATCCACCAATGCATACACATAAGCCATATAATATCAAGTAATGTCCAAAACCTTAAATCATTTATCACAGCACTTAAAACATTTCAAAACATAATTTAGTATCATTTTCATCCTAAAAAACATGAAAAAATGGGCTATAAATACTCACCTCATGCTTCACAAATGCGCATATAATTTCCAAGCAAAGTCTACACAACAAAATCTACGAGTTACACGTGTGATTAAGGCTTTACGACCATAAACATGTAACCTTTCAATTGATGGGTACTAATGTCTATATTATGCTTATAAACACTCCACCATACTTCTCATACTTTATTTATACTTTAAATACCTTAAATCCCTTTATTCAAGTTTTCAGATTATGAAAGAATTTTATAGTCGCTTCATGACTACTAATAAAATACTAACAACCTTATGGGACTTCCATCTTGCAACCACATCAACCTCAATGGGTTAGGTAGCTACTGCTATTTCTCCAAAAAATAATAATAAGTCTAATTATTTTTTAAAAATTCAATATCACAAAGTGTCCAGAAAGTGACTTGATTCGACTACCAAAAAGTTTGACTTGACCAGACTTATTTAGACACTTGGGAAAAATCTAGGAACAATCAAGGTGTTCCTAGACATCATGAAATTACTCCAGTTTGAATTTAATAATGTTTTGATAAGGTTTTTGACCTCATAATCACAACCCAAAATCTGTCCTAAAAACTCAGATTCGATAACGAATCTTGTAAAATTATTTTGACTGACTTTCACTCACTTTTAATTTATGAAACCACCTGGGTTAGAAATTAGACTCTCTGTAGATAATTTTAGGCTCAAGAAAATCAATAAAACCTATTCGTATGACCGAGTTATGACTCTTACAAGATGACTCAAAAAATCTGCCTAGTTTTTAATTTCGAATTTACAATAATTAAACCTAATCAAACACACTCAAACCGTAATTATTATACCCAAATCAATATTAAATGATCATAACATCATAATTACAGTATTTTTATAAAACCCTAATCCATCAATTTATTTGTTACATATTTAATACATTAATTAAAACATATGCTTGATTACTAAATTAAGGATTAAACAAATTTAAGATTTATAAAGAAAACCAAACCTTGATCTTAAGAGCTTAAAAAAAATTTAATGGAGGCTAGGGTTATGGTTTTTGGGTCGACACAGAGAATGGGGAAAGAAAAATAATACTGATTTTGTTTTATAAAAATACTCAATTGGTTTCATTATCAAACTTGACTTTATCCTTTTTTTCCCCTTTTCTTTTAAGCCGATCCAAACAAGCCCTTAATTATTTTTTTATACATTTTTGTATAAATTTTGCCCCCCGCCCCTTTTTATAAATATTTATTATTTAATTTTTTATACAAAACTATTTATTTAGATATTTACTTTAAACCTTTAAATAAATACTCAACTTAAAATAAAAACACTTATACTACTTATTATTTTTTCCCCAACTAATATTATCACACAATAACTTAATAAATTATTAAATCTCGACTTACCAACTAAACTCGAACCAAAATTAACAATACACGATACGCTAAGTTTTCAAATGCTTCAATACTCAAACGCACTAGAATTCCCAAATCACCATCACATACGAAATGAAATGACTAACTCATTCATTTTCATCATCTCAATCACCTATAATAACACATATATTATATCACATAAATCACCGAATCGACTTATGCACATAAAACTAAACACATAAAGATAGACATGTTAAATCCAACGATTCTTTTTTTAAAGTTTTTTCATATTTTTGGATTAGAATGCAAATTAAAAAAAACTGCAGACTTCCTAATACAATACGAATTGGTGTTGTATGACAATTCTTAAAATCCCACAATAAAACATCCTTTAAACCATATATATATATATATATATATATATACTCTAATACTCAATTCATAAGCCAATTTATTTATTCCATCGAATTCATCACAACTATCTACAGGTAATTTAATATTGTACTTTAATATTGTACAGTAAAAGGTTCGCTGATCTTAAGAAGACGGTGTCCGCAAAATCAATATTAGAGTTGGAAGAAAAAGCGATGATCAGAGGACAAGTGTTGGAGCAAGTGTTAGAGATGGAAGACAAAGCCACCGTCAGATGAGTCTAACACAAACCCAAAGGTCATATGGAAAATGTTGCAGCGGAAAACCACCTCAGACAGGAGTAGCAGGTAGGTCTGGAAGTCAACCTCAATTGTTGTTGGGTCTCAAAGTCAACCAACATCCCCAAGATGGAGCACAAAAGCAATAGTTATGGACTGAAGAAAATCCAAGGCTGTTTAATCTCATCGTTACGAATAGACATCTCTACTACTACTTTATGTCTATGTTGTTATTGTAGTTAAGAAACATATGTTTATGTTGTTATTTTCTTTGGATATGTTGTCCGTACATCACATGGTGTGATTGCTAATTTAAACTCTCTTAATTTCAACTTTCACATGATCTAAATGATATATACGTTCGATAAAAAAATGATATATATGCACACGCACAACATAGTGTGATAGTACCAAAATGTTGTTGGACGATTGATGCAAAAAAAATATAGACATCGCCTGATTTGTGAACCAAATAGTACCAAACTTATTAACCATATCACGTATAAATTATTACTTTGATAGTGGTTTACATCGATACAAAAAAACATAACGGTAACTAAACTTGTACATAAAGATCATGTCTATGCAAAAACTATATATAAACCCGTACCACGTGCGTCATACATAATTAGAAACCAATATTAAGAACCGTAAATAAAACAAAAACAAAAAATAAACTATTTAATTATTACAGTAAGTAGATAAAATACATTAATTCAAAAAATTTTTTTAAAAAAACTCGTGCGTGCACAGGTATTTATAAACTAGGAGTAGAAACCTAACTGAATATTTGAAGCTGCAAAATTGTTTTGCTATAAGCCGAAAAAGGATATCCAAAAATTAATTTAACAACAAGGCCCCGAACCCAAAATATTGGTGGCAACTTAAAACACTTGAGCAAAAGTCATTAATGATTTATGAGCTAATTTTCTGTTGGCACAATTTGTAATTTCGGACTACTTTGTGTTAGAAAAATTGGGTACATCAAGTCGTTTATTAACATTCTTATCAGTTTACTAATTAATTGATTGATTAAAGCTATACACTTAAAATAAAGATAAACTATACTCCTTTAGTTCATTTTAGGGCTTAATAGTACACGAAGTTTATTAAATAATTCTGAAATATACTTTTTGACTTGAGTCACCAAACATTAATATAAAAAATTTCATTTAGGTCACTATTCAAATAATTTTAGCGTAAAGTGGCATAGCGTAGAAATTTAATAAGTTTGTACATAAATGATTATGTTTTTATCGATATGCGCCTGTTTCTTTTTTTGCTACATCGACCCATATATGGTGTTTCAAGACTTTAGTGACATGTTTAAAAAAAACAACGAAGAATGGAAATTTCATTCACGGATATTAACCCTTCATTGCAGATTTTCAAGTATTAAATTTTGTATACAATTTATAAACTCATTATTTTTATATTTATACATATTAAATAAAGGATATATTAGCTACGATTTTTTGTAGTCAATTGGTTACAATTTGTGTTACAAATCATTAGTCCTTAAGTCATTTTGTGGGTCCTTGAATCCTTTCTGTGGGTCCCTAAATAATTTCTTGTGTATTTTTTATGGAAGATTATAACCAATTGGCTATAAAAATTGTAACCAAGCTATCCCCATTAAATAATTTTAATTATAAACCGTGTTATTATACATGTAAAATTTTATGTTAATTAATTATTGATTTCAATTAAGGTAAGCTTAATCGGTATGTCGCAACGGTCTAATTCGTCAAACCCGTCGTGCCCTTCGACACAGAACTCGATATCTTCCTCGCAACAACCCTATTTTCCTCCGTATGGTACCCAATATTATATCCCTACATACACACTGGAACAACTATATCAACAACAACAAATGTATCTACCCCACCAACAACTCAACACACAATTTCAAAATCTCCAAATTAATCCACCACAATACCAACAAACATAACCATAAGAACCCCAATTCAAAGAACCATAACCACCACCAAAAGAAACCCGTGAACAACGACGTAGATTCGTAGAGGAAAACGATCCGCCAAAAGAACAACCATAAACACGGTGGGCTTGGACTTGGACGTGGAAGTTGACGAGCTGGAACCGGCTCGACATATCCAACGTTGGACAGAGGGGGAGGAAAAGTTTCTATGCGAGTGTTGGGTTGACGTTTCCAAGAATAACGAGATCTGATTCGTCCGATCCGATGAGTCGTTTTGGTGGCAAGTTACGCATAATTTCAAAAAAGCTTCAAAAGTTTGTCATCGTACCAAGGATATAATAATGGGGAAGTGGGCTAGTTTAAAACATAATAGTAAAAAAGGCGAAAGGGAGGTTGATCTTTTGGAACGTGCTAAGCTTCAATATCGTGCAGAGTCAAGAGGTGGGACAGACTAGTTTACTCAAGAACACGTGTGACGTATCTTGAAATTACGCCCCATATGGGACTCGGCCGAACCGGTTGATCTGGTTGATCTCACCAAACTATTCGACGATGATGTGAGACCTCGCCCCCTCGAAAAACCTCGATCTGCAAAAAAAGAAATCAGAAACGACGTCGAGCACCACCGGAAGTCAATCGGAGTCTTCATCGAAGACTTTACAAGCCAAATTCAAACTCAAACGGGAAGCCGCCAAATCGGCATACAAGGTTAAGAAAGAGAAAGACTGGGCAATACAAAAGTGTGAAGAACTAAAGTTTCTCACAATTAGTACCCACGGTTTCCCGGATGACCAAGCCCTCCTCATCAATATGCAAAAAGGAGAAATAATGAAAAAATATTGTCGCAATTAGTCATCTTCGTTAAAAAAATTCATATGTTTTTTTGTACATTTTTTAGTTTCGTATTGTATTTTTATTTGAATTATGAAATTTAGTTTGATTAAAAAATGGAAAGTAAAATAAAATTGTGGGTGTGAGGGGCCCAAATGGCATGCTATTTTGCTATGCGAGTGTTAAAAGTGATGATGTTGAGATGACGTTGGGGTAACATTGAAAAAAGGGATTTTGCATGCCATGGTACCCCTTGCTCGTAGAGTACACTGTATCATAATGCCACACCCGGCGTTATGCCCACGTGGCACCGGCGTTGGTGGCGTTATGATACTGCCAGTTAATAATTGCTAATGACGCTGGCCTCAATGTTGAGCCACCAACACTCGTTGGTAAGTATTTTTTAAAAAAATATTCAAAACACCCCCCTCAACGTCTATAAACGGCTAATTTTCAAAATTTTCAATTTTTTTAAATACCCACCTTATTTATATTACATTCCAACTTAACCATTTTCACACACAAAACACAAACACTTTCTACACAAAATGACTCCATTTTTAATATGAATCAAACTGACAGTGATGAAGAATGACATCCCAACTCTTTCGAAATCGATGATGAAACCGACATTTACTTTTTTGAGCAAGCGTATGCGTATCACGAACATTTAATAAAATAAGAAAATCATCCCCGACTTACCCGTAACCTGATCCATCGTGACCGAGAGAGGGCCGAAGAACGATTGATGGGCGACTATTTTGATGATTATTGTAAGTATCCTTTATATTATTTTCGAAGAAGATACCGTATGAGCCGAACACTATTTTTAAAAATTGTCGACGGCATTAAAAATTATACAACCGATCCTCTTCCAAAGCATTTTAAATTCTTTTCAGTCCGACCTGATCCTACGGGTCGAATGAGTCTTAGTGTTATCATGAAATGCACAACCATCATACGCCAATTGGCATACGACAACACACTCGATGCGTTTGATGAATATTTAAAAATGAGTGAGCATACTGCACTCGATTGTCTATTACATTTTAATAAGTGCATTATTGATTTATATATGTCAAAATATTTGAGAAAGTCAACGTTGGAAGACGTTGAAAAAATATATACGCAACATAAGGATACTTATGGTTTTTTTAGAATGCTTGGAAGCATTGATTGTATGCACTGAGAATGATAAAATTGTCCAGTATCATGGCAGGGACAATATGGTAGGGGGGATAAAAAATACCCAACTATAATGCTTGAAGCTGTGGCTTCGCATGATTTGTGAATTTGGCATGCGTTTTTTGGGGTAGCCGGTGCAAATAACGATATTAATGTTTTAGATAATTCTCCGTTATTTGATGACCTTCTTGATGACAAAACCCTTGTAGCCTCGTTTGTAGTAAATGGTGTTGGGTTTGAAAAGGGGTATTACATAGCCGATGAAATTTACCCACAATGGGAGACTTTCGTCAAATCATTCACGGTTGCAAATGACCCGAAACATTGTTACTTTAAAAAGCGTCAAGAAAGTGCACGAAAGGATGTCGAACGTGCTTTTGGTGTTCTCCAAGGACGTTGGGGAATAATTGCACAACCGACACGTCAATACTATGTCAACAACATACGTCGAATCATGTATTCTTGCATCGTAATGCATAACATGATTTTAGAAGATCAACAGATGGCGGCAACTGACTGGAACGATGTGTATGCTAATCCGTCAAGAAATATGCAACGTACATGGGTTGAAAGATGTGAAACGCAACGTCGAAAAGCAAAATAATTACGGGACCGAGAAACGCATATTAATCTTCAACAAAACCTTATGGAGCATATTTGGCAAGAAGTTGAAGACGAAGATGAAGACTTTTAGTCGTCGGGACGTATGTATTTTTTGTAATTTTTTCGCATGTTTTTTTATTTTTGTATGTTTTTTTAAGTATTGTAATGTGTAATATTGTTTAATGAATAAAATATTTTAGTTTCTTTAGGGGGTGTTATGAAAAACTAAAGGTGGGTCCCAAAAAGGTGCTGTTATGATTAGAGGGGTATTTTGATGTGTTGGTGTTGAAATGTTAAAGTTGATGTGGCGGCGCTGAGGTGGCTGCACTTTTTCGGTGTTACGACGTTATGATTGTTGGAATATGACCATGTACAAATAATATATGTCCAGAAATTATATTCGAGCCTAAGGGGACGCACACGTTAATACGTAAACAATGTTTAAATAGTGTTTTAGTAAACGACCGTTAAAAGTATTTAACGATAAACATTAGTGTTTAATAGTTAAAGGACTAATGTGCAAAACGCCAAAAAGGAAAGTTTGGTTTTTCCCTCTCTTCTCCTTGGGTCGGCCGAACCTACAACCCAAAGGGGTTTGGGCTTGCTTGCTTGTTCTCCAAGTTGTGTAGGCTATATAAGGAGGACTTGAGGTTCATTGTTAGGTGAATGCTTGAAAGTCAAAACCCTAAAAACCCCCTCTTGTTCCCTCCCTTAGTCGATCGGCCAAACAACCCTTTTAGGGTTTTCGGTTTTGCCCCTCCTCCTCTAAACCGATCGAACATACACCCTTTAGGGTTTTGTGTCGATCGTTTACCATCACCACCACCATGGTGTTCGTGTGTGTTGATTGATTCAAGAACGAAGAGGTGATCGTTTGCTAAATCACTACTAGTACTAGCATACTTCGTTGTTTGCTAAGAACGTATTGTGTGTGGAAGCTTAGAGAGATCTTACTTTAGATCTTGGTGGTTTTGCGTGTGACGTTATACACACGCGTATATTGAAGACTGGTGTTTCGTTATTTGCTAAAAGGTACACATCTTCAATCTTTTGTTAATTAATGTGTTCTACATGATCTTTAATTCCGCTGCGTACTCGTGTTAATTAATATGGTTAATTAGATCGTAAAACCCAATAGTGGCATCACGAGCCGTTATGTAGAATCTTTAATTACAAGGAATAAAATTGGACAAATTAGGGTTTCGTGATTAATTTAATGCCCCGTTGGGCGTTTTCGTTAAAAAGATTTGATCTTGATGGTTAATAAAATTAATTAGACGAAATCTAGGTTGTATGCAATTTTATATAAAACTTGATGTATTAATTGTTAATTGTTTTAAGTTTTTAATTAATTGTTAATGGAGATCCATGATAAAATCATGCAAATTTATCATGGATTGATATTAGATATT
Source organism: Tanacetum coccineum (assembly GCA_026074375.1). Classification (NCBI taxonomy): domain Eukaryota; kingdom Viridiplantae; phylum Streptophyta; class Magnoliopsida; order Asterales; family Asteraceae; genus Tanacetum; species Tanacetum coccineum. Next base: position 25,177 of record BQNB010044967.1, read on the forward strand.
TAAATCTTGTTAATTTGTTAAAAGATTTTGTTTTTTAATATGATCTAGATTCACATAAACTTTAAATATTTTTCTTAATTGGTAAGATCCATGATTCAAGAATTCGGGAAGACCCTTATTGTTAAATTAATGAGGCCTAAAATAGATAAACTGATTTATGTGCTATGTGATCTTTATTTTTATAAGGCTTACATAATCGATTATATCAATGTATGTGGCCGGAGTCATTGGACGAAGGAGCCTTATATGGATAAAGACATAAATAATTATTAGATAATTAGGATCATATTAAAAGGGTTTATTGCATGTCATTAATGTTAATTGTGTTTTTTTAATAAATGTTATTTAATGTTTAGTGTAAGTTTATATTTTTTATTTTAAGTTTTGACTTATGAGAAAATAAACATGGTTATTTTCGAAATACAAATATAACCATGCCACGAGATTAACGAAATAAGATTTATTATGATTTTAAATAGAAGCTTATGAGTCAATTTGGGTCATCTTACCTCTGATAATCAATGCCTACGGGTTCCCACGACGATACTTATAACAATTTAAATAATTTAATAATGTATTCTTTAATATTAAAAGTTTTATTTTATCAAATGACGTACTTTCAAAATACTATATAGTAGCAAGGATAAAAGGATCGAGGAACTCATCAGGACTTTCGGTCTTGTAGACACCATTACCATATAATACCTGACTCCACAGTTGTAGTTTCCTGTACCTTGCATACTATGCGGAAGTCGCGAATGTTCTAGGGTATGACATGATTTTTAATCTTTCTTTAATAGTTTTCCCGTGTGTAATAAGCAAAATCTTTATATTTAAAGATAGTTGAATCGTCAATTTAAGGTCTCACTATTTATGTATTAGATACGATGATAATATGTGAACCAAAATAATAACTTAAATGAGAATAACAGTTTTTATTAAAGAACTATGAGACCGAAGATGTATGCATGCTTCGTCTCATATTTTGGACAACGTTCAAATAAAATAACCCTTTTTTCAACTAAGTTGTTGCCATCACAATTTATAAAAACACTTGTAATTGCTCTTTACTATGCTGAGAACGTGTGGGTAATTTGCAATCGCAAGGTAGTATACGCATTTTCCGTAAGACGGTGAGTTACATAAACACATTTTTTTTGATTGGACGACTTAGCGTTGTTATGGTTAGAACCTTTTAACAACGCGACATAGTGAAAGAAACATGCTTACTAATATTATTTAAGAAAAATTAAGACCGTTATGTTTAGGAGTTACAAAAGTTGTGAATTATCAAATCGTTTGTTTACCTTTTTTAATACACCATCACTACAGATCAACTATGTGGTGGTGGTATTCCAAGTAGGATCCTAACCTTAGAAAATTAATTGTTATTTAATATACATGGTATTTAATATTTCTTCAAGGAAGTTATACCGAAAATAACTAAAATGAATTTTGCGATTCTATTATTAATATTAATGCAACGATAAAACCGTAAACAATGGTTTGTTTCTTTATCAAAGAAGTCAAACCGAGACTCCTTTCCTTGTAAGGGCTATGTCAAAATGGTTTATGCTACATGATGACTGGATACTTGTAGTCAAAATAGAATTTGTTCCTTCAATAGTTCAAGAAGATGCCACTAGGCCCCTCATAGAATTAATCAGATGTGTGTATGGTCGTACCTGAAAACTCACGAAGATATGTCTCATTGATTTTCAGTAATCTTGATTACATCATATATGAGAAACAGAATCGTTAAAATTTGGAATGTCATTGATCCATATCCAATTTTAACAACGGTATCAGAAACAAAAGGATTGTAAATTAACAAATCATTTGTTCAATGATCATGTGAAACCATACTCGAATTTTTTGGGAGCATTGGCGTGTTGCTAGACGCTTACCAATGTTATTATATTATTTGGAACATGTCCAAGTGGGAGCTGTTGGAATATGACCATGTACAAATAATATATGTCCGAAAATTATATTCGAGCCTAAGGGGATGTACACGTTAATACGTAAACAATGTTTAAATAGTGTTTTAGTAAACGAACGTTAAAAGTATTTAACGATAAACATTATTTTTAAAGTTTAAAGGACTAATGTGCAAAACGCCAAAAAGGAATAGTTGGTTTTTTCCCTCTCTTCTCCTTGGGTCGGCCGAACCTACAACCCAAAGGGGTTTGGGCTTGCTTGCTTGTTCTCCAAGTTGTGTAGGCTATATAAGGAGGACTTGAGGTTCATTGTTAGGTGTATGCTTGAAAGTCAAAACCCTAAAACCCCCTCTTGTTCCCTCCCTTAGTCGATCGGCCAAACAACCCTTTTAGGGTTTTCAGTTTTGCCCCTCCTCCTCTAAACCGATCGAACATACACCCTTTAGGGTTTTGTGTCGATCGTTTACCATCACCACCACCGTGGTGTTCGTGTTCGTGTGTTGATTGATTCAAGAACGAAGAGGTGATCGTTTGATAAATCACTACTAGTACTAGCATACTTCGTTGCTTGCTAAGAACGTATTGTGTGTGGAAGCTTAGAGAGATCTTACTTTAGATCTTGGTGGTTTTGCGTGTGACATTATACACACGCGTATATTAAAGACTGGTGTTTCGTTATTTGCTAAAAGGTCCACATCTTTAATCTTTTGTTAATTAATGTGTTCTACGTGATCTTTAATTCCGCTGCGTACTCGTGTTAATTAATATGGTTAATTAGATCGTAAAACCCAATAATGATACCTAGCACTCATAGTGCGTGCTACATGCATATTTAGTTGGAAACTATAGACACGTCTAATTATTTTAGGAGTTAAGCCATAATTTAAAAGATTATGATCTGATGCAAAAAAATTATAAACATTGAAGAATCATTCATGTCCAACCTTGGCATTATATATGTATAAATTTATTAATTTGTGGTATTTATATTTTACATCTGCTTATATGTTTCTATAAATGATTCTACATATGCATTGTCATTTAAAATAAACAAAACAATGGAGAACCATAGATCTAGTATATATATACAAAAGGGTCAATTTTATATTTTCCCAACTTAAACACCATAATTCTATATTTCCCCAACACATGCTTTAAATACATTGTACTTGTGCACTAAAAACTTGTGTTTTGGATAAATATGGAATTTTGATATTCAAATTGGGTAAATATGAAATTATCTCTATACAAAAATTAGCGTTTGATATATGGTTTTGATTTACTAATCACAAACACGCCTTGTAATTTGTAATCAGGAGTTGTAGGGGTATGCACAATTCGTGTTTCATCCACAAAACCTAAAATAACCGTACCAAACATTGAAACTGTGTTTTAGGTTAAAACCGACCCAAAACCAAATTATTTTGTCGGTTTATGGTTTGGGTTCGGTTTTGGGAAAAATGAAACGCGAACCGAACACCGAAATTTATTTTTGGATTAAAACCGAGCCAAACCAAATTCGGTAGTTAGTTTATGGTTTGGGTTCCGTTTTGGCAAAAATAAACCCAAATCGAAAACCAAATTCAACAATATTTATTATTTATATATATTGTGAAGCTATAAGTTCTACAAAATGTAGGTATTTTTCATGAATTTGTAGGTATGTTGAATATATTTTATTATTATGTTTACATTAATATTTGTATTTATATGGCTATTTTGTCTAAGTTTGGTTTGGAGTAGCAAAAAGGTTTAAAATACGGTTTCGGCTATGGCCGAAGACGAGCCGAACTAGACTTCGCTTCTTGATTTGATCCGATATCCCAGGATGCAGGCTCCTGAGGAGGGAAGCCCAACAAATATCAGATGCAAAGCCCTGCAATAGTTTTGGGTTAGTTTAATTTTTGGTTTTATCCAAAATTAAGTTAACCGAATAATCAAACTGAAAAAGATGAAAAATCCAATAACCGAACATGATGAATTGGACACCTCAGTTGTTTCCTTCGCGCATATGGCTAGTATTCGACGGCCATATCCACTTATATTTAACACAAAACTAACAAACAACTACGTATCTTATGTTAATATGAATGGAGATCATATCAGAAGTGAATTAAATTTGTATCTTAAAAGTTGCAAGAAGTAGTTAGGTTGTTAGGATACTTTTATCGGTATGGTGACCCCCTCACATTTGCTTCCGTGAACCTCTTAGTCACAAGTGAGGCCACTAAAACCAATCCGGGTCACGCATGAGGTGATAAAAAAAGAAGATAATGGTGAGCCATGCGCTTTTCAAGCATTGTAAAGAAGGTGGGGCCAAGCTTTTCAAATGGTACTCTATATATAAAAATTTTCACTTCCATTTTATTTACTTATAAATACATTTTAAATATCTAAATTTTTAAACACAACTTCAAAAAATATACCCTTTACTCCTCAATTTTCACACAACTCAAACAAATCCTATTATGGCTGCAAATTACGAACCAATAATGCTCCCAGACATTGAAGAGATACAAGCAGAAAGAGAAGAAAAAATCCAACGTGACTTGACTTTTTTTAGTCGAGCATTGTCTTTTTTTGTTTATTTACCAAAACCAAAACGGCAAAAGAGAACCAACATAAATCGTGACTACTATGGTGCTCATGAACGTTTAGTTGCAGCCTATTTTAGCGACAATCTGATGTTTCCGGCATCACTTTTCGAGGACAGGTTCCGAATGGGTCGATCACTTTTCACTGGTATTGTTGAAGAAGTAACTCTTCATTGTGCATTTTTTCGTGAGAAAGAAGATTGTACCGGAAAACTAGGAATTTCCCCGTTGATCAAGTGCACATCAACGATTCGTCAATTAGCATACGACACTGTTCTTGACACCCTTGATGAGTATTTGAAGATGTGTCACGACACTTCTCGTCAATGTCTTGAACATTTTTGTACGTCTATTATACATATTTTTGGACCCTGAGTTCTTACGAAAACCAACAATCACTGATGTTGAAAAGCTATACGCGTTTCACAAAAATAAACACGGGTTGCCAGGAATGCTAGGAAGTCTTGATTGTACATATTGGGCGTGGTTTGGTTGTCCAATCGCACACAAGGCGCAATATTGTAGACGTAATCATGGTCCAGATCCATTCATTTTGTTGGAGGTTGTTACATCACAAGACTTATGGATATGGCACGTTTTTTTTGGTGTTTCTGGGGCGAACAACGACATCAACGTTACACAACAATCCCCTTTACTTAGCGATCTCAAAATGGGTAAAGCACCAGAGGTTCCGTTTGTGGCCAACGACGCAACTTACCCTTGGGGATATTATCTTTGTGACGGGATATATCCGGAATGGGTGCCATTTGTTAAGTCAGTTACAAATTTGGCCGATGATGACCACAAACGATTACGGTATAAGGCAATGCATGAAGCGGCAAGAAAAGATGTTGAACGGGGATTTGGTGTTCTAAAGAAGAAATGGGCTATATTAGCCACTCATGCACGGGCGTATATCAAAGATAAATTAGAAAATATTATGTATACATGCACCATATTACATAATATGATTATAAATGACTCTAAGGAGGCGATATCTTCCGAATGGCATCCGGAGGAAGAACATCAACCCGACGACCTCATACGATCCGATGAACAAAGGTATAGAATTATGAGTTACATCAAATCGTCAGAAGCATATCAAATGCTCAAAGCGGATTTAATCGAACACGTAAATCGCAATCGCGATAATTAAGTTATGATGTTTTTTAATTTTTAATGTAATGTTTTTTAATTTTTAATGTAATGTTTTTAATTTAAGAATAATAAAAGTTTTAGTTAAAAAAAAATTGGGTTTAATGGTGAGAGGTATTGTGATTGATAATAGTAAAGTGTGAGGGATAGTGGGGGTAAAAAGTAGGAGAGAGAAAGCTGATGTGGCGTTGATGTTTTCGATGAGGAAGGGTTTTTAGTAGTGACTGATAAATGTAGCCTCAGAGCATCCAAAATGGTGAAGCTTTTTAATAGGTTTATAAAATGCTTAAGTCATAAGTTTATAAAGCTTTTGATAGTATAAACTTCATACCACTATGTATAAACCTTTTACAACAATATGAAATGTTCAACCATAACACATGCATTAAATTATGAATAGGTCTAGGATCTTGCACCTCTTCATGCCACATAGATATAAACTATAAGCTCAATGTGATTGAAACAAAAGATAAACCTTTTTATGAGTTTTAAACCTTTTCATAAACCTCTCATAGTAGATGCCCTTAGCAAAACCCGTATAAAAAATCTTGAAAGAAAAAGGAAACACAATCAAGATTAAAGCTAAGAAACATACTTTTTAATTAGAACGCATAAAAAAAGAAACATTATAAATTTTCCATTTTTTTATTAATCTTAAACAAACCATAATGTACAACCCAAGTTCCTTACGGCCTACGTTTTGATCAACACGTTTTTGTCGTACTTTAAATGTAAGTCTAACTATACCTTTAGTTGTAGAATCTGTTTATATATTATAATATCTTTGAAAGTGTAAAAGAGGCCCTTGCCATTCAGCCAAATTCTACCATTTTCGAGGCAACAAATATTGAACCTATTCTCCCTACTCTTGTTCCTACACTTGCTTATCCAGCAGTTAATTCATTTTCTCATGTCTCTCTTTCCTCTGATCTCGTGTGCACTTCATCACCCCTTCCTTACATTTTAGTAATTCACCTGCTCCAAATGTTAACAACAACCCACTTACTCAAGAAAACACCCAACATGATATTAACAATCTGGGCTACGATGAGAAATTTTGTCATCCATCATGTGAGGCTTTCATAGAAGTGATTAAAGCAAGCAGAGAAACAAATTTAACGAAGGACAAGGACAAAGAGCCACTTGTAGCAAAGATGAAAAGAAAAGACAAATTCAAAAAAAAGAAAGATAAAGCATGTTGTCTCGTTCCTGACCCGACGGAAGAAAGTGATCACAATTCATGTCGGGTGGGTAAATCAAAAAACTTTATTAGTCGGTGGACGAAGTAAACTCAATGAAACTACATACGCCGAGTTTATTCAAGCAATGGCCGATTATGAGGAACCTGTGAAATAATCTCAATCTTCATCGAGTGGAGGTTTTGCAAAGTCAATCAAGCCATACATCATAAGAGCTTATTTAATCAGTATGGATCATTCAAATCATTTCGTTCAAGTGTTAGGGATATTTTTCAAGTCAAGTTTCAAGCCAAAGATTTTGCAGTGAGGTGTTCAAGTCAAAATGTTTGTGTTCAAGCGTTTTGTTTTTTATAGAGTGGCTGGATGTTTAATGGTCTAGTTGTCGTCTCTGTTCAATTGTAACAACACCTTTGAGGATCTTCTTGATCTCACTTTTTGATTTATATATATTATCTTGTTTTGCCAAAAAAAATCCGTTTATATTTATTGGTTGTTAGCTGTGTCAGCAGTTATCTCCATTAGTTGTTTCTATATATATATTAGGAGTCTAAACTTTGAAGGAGGTGTTGATGCCAAAATAAGAGCAAGCTATTTTGCCTCACCTCCTTTAGTTGTTACAATACTCATCTATACTACTTATAATACAAAAACATCCCTCTCTCTTCATTAATGCACACAAAAATTTAAGTAATACAACTTATTAAGCTTATGGTACAATCCTTAAATGCAACTTGATTTTAAGTAACACATATCATAAAGCTTATGGTACAATCCTTAGATGCACAAAACATATATAGTTTCTAAGTAATATAAGTTTTAATGCTATGTATACAACTATTTAATGCATCAATGCACACATATAATTAAGAGAGAATTACATAAATCGTCTATGTGGTTTGTCGGGTCTTACATTTTTGGTCCATGTGGTTTTTTTCATCGGGTCATATCCTCTTGGTTTCTTTTTTTTACGGATCCAGTCTAGTATCCACATTTTTAATTAAAGAAGTGTGAAAAACCCCTCACGTGACAAAAAACGTAGGGTATATTTGTCTTTTCCAGTTTCCCTCCCATTTGCTAGGTATTCCATTTTCCCTTTCTTTCTATACCTTATTTATATCAAGTAACCAAATAGGCTATTATTCCATACACACACAGTCATAAACTAACACACAGTCAAAATCCCAGATGGACATGAATGTTCGATGTACTCGTTGTAGGGCTCCTTCCATTGTTCGCACCTCATGGACTAATACAAATCTAGGGAGGAGATTCTATTGTTGTTCGGTAAATTGTGTATTTATTTATTTTATTGCTTAAGTTTGAAAGGATTATTTTAATCTTACTCAAAATTACAATTGTAGGTGAGAGGTGTGGTATTATAGATTGGTATGACCCAGAAATGTGTCCAAGATCCATTGTGATTATACCCGGATTATTGAGATCTATGAATGCTCTTCAAGCAACAGTTAGTGAACAAGCAAATCAAGCTCGAATATTGAAGTTAATTTTAGTTTTTGGTAAAGTCCATGGACAATTTTTTTCATTTTCAACTATTGGCCCATCAACTGGCCCACTAACACCTTTAATCTGTTTATCTACAGGCCCACTAACCTCTTTACTGAGTTTATCTACAAACCCACTACCACCTTCCTCAGCAGGGTTTACATCATTAAATGTTTTGAAAACAGGGGTTTGACCATTACATTTCACCGTAACTCTGAACTTGTCATTCTTGTAAACATGTAACGGTGTGTTTTCTATAAAGAAATGAGGGCAAAGAAATAGAAATGAATTGATTTCTCATGTTTGGTAGACCAGAGAATTAAAAAAACGGAGAAATTCAAAATCTTGGGAAACCATTCCTTTGTATTCTTATTTCCACCCCTTTTGATGGGTAATTTGAAGAATTGGTTTGTGTCAAATTATTAATAAAAGGATAAAGATTAATTAAAATGAGGTATAAAAGGATCATTTCATGTGTGAGGCACATATCATACATTTTTAGATCTAAAAAAACCCAACCACTAGATAGCTCATTATCAAGTCATCATCTGTTCGTTATCAAGCCATCATCTGATTCTTATTTTCAATCTAACTTTATTATTCAATCCAATTATAACAATCCATGCATTATTGATCCTCACACTTTACACAAATCTTAAGAATCAATAAAACCCAAACCCATAACATCGGTCCTACTCTGTTCGTTTTTTTGTTGCCGTCGGCGGCGATTGGTGGTCGGACTGTGGTTGTTGTCCCCCTTTAGTTCTTATCTTATTTAGGTACTTGTTGATGCAATATAAAGATTGATGTTGTTTTTTCTTGCTTTTTTGTTTCAAACTGAAAGACGATATGATTGGATATGTGATAGATAAACTTTTGTATCTTGTTTCAATTCTATGGTTAATATTCATATTTCAAGTTGTTTGGTAGTATTTAATATATTCAAGCTACTGATCTAGGTTTATAATGTGCATATTGTTTTCTAATTTTGGTTTGAGTTTCCATCTGTTGAACAAAATGTTGGTATCTAAATTATTTGATCGATTTTTTTATAAAAGTTCAATGTTGTTATTTGATTCCCTGGTCACAATTTTTTAGAGTAACCAAACAATGGATTTTTATCAAAATTCTATATCAAATCCATTTCCCTATATTTCTAATCTCTTGCTCATTTCATTTCTTTAGATTTTTCTCTACCAAACGTGCCCTTAACTGTCTTCTTTGCTCAACAACTACCTTAGATACCATTTTCAATACAAGAGATTTATCACCAAATTTCCTACCAACAAAAAAATTATCCTTAGAAACCATACCTTCTTGAAATAGTTGTTGTTTGGCTAACTTTCTTAATGCTTTATTCCTATCCGCTTCTACATCACCCTCACAGTCAGTTTCACTATCAAAATCTTCAAGATTAAGTTCTTCATCCTCAAAATCATCATTGTTTTCTATTTGATGCTCTGTGAAACCCTCCCATTCAACATTCTTGTTATACTTACTCCTAAATTGACCCATATCAACATGCACATCCTTTAATATGTTATCCTCATCAACCAAGACATCCTCATCTTCACCTATAATATGGCAATACTAATATTCACACCTTTCTCCAAGACAACAACCCAAGGCTTATTCACACCACTGTTGACGAACAGAAAAAAAGGATCAAAATCATTGGTCATATCAATATGGAGGAGGCCAGTTATTAGAATTCATTCTCCTAATGTCAACAGCATCCACACCCCATTCTTTTCCTATGTCAACAACATCCACACCCTGTTTTCCTATGTCAACAACATCCACACCATGTTCTTTTGCTATTTCAGTTTGCATGTGAATAATCTCTATTTGATCATTGTATATGTCACTTTCAACCCTATCCCATTGTTCAAACATTTCCTTTGATAGTGCTTTCTTAGACAGTTTTTAACAAACTTATTCTTAGGTTTACTTGCAACACCTTTTTTCTTCATAGGCAGTGGGTTTGACATGGATTTTGGTACATCGGTATCTATAGTGGACATATTAGCAGGGTTTGACATACTTTCATAATCTATAGCTAATAACCATAGTTCTATGTAAACCTCAATGACTTTGATTGATCCTACTTGCTTAACCATGTCAGTAACATTACTATCTGATACTAAAGGTTTAAGACCTAAATCTAAACCACTGTTAGGAATCTTAAAATGATAAAACATACTTTCATTTTTATAACCTACCAATTTTAGCATCTCACTAAGTTCATGAATTGAAAACTCATCTGAATCAACCCCATCAAACCAATTGACTTTACCATTCATGTCACAACTAGGAGATCCCAATGTGAAAAAGCCACCATGGTTTATCTTTAATATAAACAGAGTAGGGTTCTTTGATCCTTTAAATGGGCAAAAAATCAATAAACAACTAAACTAAATTTACACAAATGATCAAGAACACTTCTTAAAAGATGTAATTATAAAAAATCAACCATCTAATAATGATCAAAAAACTTGTAATAAAAATGCATACCATATGCTTCAACAGGATCAAAAGATTTCCCTGGTGGACGCAATGAGCATTTTTTAAAATCAACCATCTGAATCAATTGTGTGTTTTAGGGTTTTGAATTAAGTTTAATGTTGTTTTGATAATTGGGGAGACAAAGGTTTACACTAATCGTTTTTTAGGTGGGTGTTTAGGTGAGAAACATTTAAGAGTAAATTACACTGTTCGTCCTTGTGGTATACGTTGACCGACAAGTTTCGTCCTTTGACCAAAAAAAATTCACCATCCATCCTTAAATGGGAAACGTTATGTATCGCCGGTCCTTCACTTTAACGGGCCACATTAACTTCCGTTATGTGACAACATGTTAGGGTACTTTGGTCTTTTTACCTTAATTTTTTTTATCACGACTTTAAAAACCTCACTTGGCCTGTAATTTGCTATAGAATGATAAACGCTAACAATAACATTAAAGTTAAATCAATCAACCATTGTATAGGACTTTTTTCACCATTATTTTCTCCTCACGTGCTCCAATTCAACTTACCTTTCTTTCTTTCCTTCTATGTATATAAATCTGTTACTATTAAATCAAAATCAAATATGTAAAGATTAAAAAACAAAATATCATATCTTGAATCAAATATGCAAATCATATTTTTACCCTTCCTTCCATATATTTGTTACTACTAAATCTGAATCATATGGGTAAATCATATTTTTGTCCACTCCCTGCGTACTCTAATTCGCAGCTCAATTTTATCTCTAGTTTTGCAATCTAATTAGTTTCCCCCAAAATTTCTCCATCCATAAAATTTCACTTAAATTACTCATATTTTTTGTTTTATAAATTATACACAAACACACTGATTTGGGAATTATTAATTTTACGAAAGTAAGTTGATTGGTGATTGGTGATGACTCTGTTTTGTCTGATGGTGGCCGGATATAAGCGATCAACCAACCAAAAATTTGATTTGGGAAGAGGAAATAATAGTGGGATTATAAAGAGATAGATAAGTGTTTTTTGGTGTTAATTTTGGGGTTTGTGAAGGTGGACAACAGTGGTGGGAGCGGCTGGATGGTGGTGGTATGAAGATGAAGATGAAAACGGACATGTTGAAGAAATAATTGAAGACTCGCGATGTTAGCCGTGGTGGCCCACAAGAAGCCGACAAGAATGGGAGATCGATCCTTCTAAGCTTATGATTTTTTTTGTTAGAAGATGTAATTTTCTTATGTATGTATGAGTTTGATTTGAAGTGGTGATGTGGGTATAAGTTTAACTTGTTAGAATATGTGATTTTTATATGTGTGTATGAGTTGGATTTGGTAAAATCATTTTAGAGGTGGTGGCTCGGATTTTGTAGACCGGGTAAGAGAGAGAGAGAGAGAGAGAGAGAGAGAGAATGTGGTGGTGGGGTGAAGATGGTTGATAAAAGAGAGAAATGATGTATAAAAAGATGAAGTGTAGGTTGAGGTGTTGTAGGTGAGATAGTTGACTAGTTGAGCTGTAAATATTTTTTTGGTTTGTTAGTAATATTTTTTTAAAGGCTAGCGGAGTTGGGAAAAGACTAAAATACCCTCACTGGGTGGGTGTATAACAACCGTTAGTATGACTCATTAAAGTGAAGGATCGACGATACATAACGTTTCCCACTTAAGGACGGATGGTGCATTTTTTTTGGCCAAAGGACGAAACTTGTCGGTCAACGTATACCACAAGGACGAACGGTGTAATTTACTCAACATTTAATGGGAGAAAAACTAAAAAAGACAAATATACCCTCATGTTTTTTTGTCACGTGAGGGGTTTTTCACACTTCTTTAATTAAAAATGTGGATACTAGACTGGATCCGTAAAAAAAGAAACCACGAGGACATGACCCGATGAAAAAAACCACAGGGACCAAAAATGTAGGACCCGGCAAACCACAGGGACGATTTATGTAATTCTCTCTATAATTAATGTTATAATTAATGCTATTATTAAAATACCCCATTACTCTAAAGTATAATAAATATAATACATGGTACAAACCAAACAAACTATTAATCAATAATACAAGAAAACCTTTCTTCTAAGCATTTGTCAAACCCGCAAGCCAAACCAGTGTCTTAGCCTTTTCAAACAATGAACGCAGAAATTGATCATTCGATTGTACTGATACTGTTACAACAATTAATTAACATTAAACATCTTATGTTTAAGAACACTTTTTATAATTACAATCATTATACGACAATATGACTCAAAAAACATTTATGATTACATTTTCCCGTTTTGATTATTTAATTTTGGAAACGCAAAATATAAAAAAGAAGGTGTATTAAACGGAAACAAAAAATGTGAATGTCACGTGTATCTAAAACAAAGTTTTGGAGAATCATACTTCAAAACGCGATTTTTTATGCATAATACAAAATGAAACACATCAGCTTATCATTTCTCGCCACGACAACCGCTTTGATACTAGCAACGCTATTATTATATGAAATATGTTGCTCTTAGTCATACATAAACTTATCCGGCATAAAAATCTAGTTATCTGTAAAGCTACTGTAACGGAAAATAATGATCGGAAGAATCGTTCGTTAGAAATCATTATTGCAGGGTACCCACTGCTACAACGCGCGGGTACCCTGCTAGTAAACAGATAAAAGACATACTAAGCTTCATATTAGAATGCCTGTAGATCAGCGAAATATGCAAGGGGTATCTACAAATGCAACGTCTCTTCTTAGGAAAAGACGAAACTATAAACCAATGGTACTTCTTGAATTAAACAAGTTTAGGTAGTTTACCTTCATAGGTAGTTATAAAAAAATATGACTAAAAAGATGCACAAGTTCTATTCCTCTCTAACAGACAGAACACTCCAAGTCAATATGAATAAATGTTTCGCTTCTTTGGCCTTAGCTGTAATCACAAAGGAAAAAATGTTAGACTAATAAAAATTAAGGACTTTTAAAACATGCTCATTTGTATTTGTAATAAAATTGAGAGATCGACTGATTACTTGGTTGCTGTGACCACACTTCTTCTTCCTGCAGTTTGTAGCCCTTGGGTGCAGACGAGCATAACACCTAACAAAAACCAAATTTTGTACATACAAGGAACTGATCAATAAAAACAATACACAAATAAACTAAAAATTTGAATGACCTAAAAAGATGCAAACTATAAAATCCAAACATGTTCAAAAGCACATCATTGTTGTAAGAAAGACCATCCATAATCGACAAGGTAAATCTATATTCATTCATTGTCATTATGTAGAGAAAGCCGGTCTAATCTACCTTAGAGTTCTGCTATAAACCAATTTGCAAATAATATAGAGATGAGAAATGTGTTACAAATGCATGTATGAAACAAGCAAATTTCTTTCAAACATAATATATATCCACTTTTTAGTAAACATTAAAAGATAAAGACGAGAAGAACTCACTTGCGACATATTTTTTTGTCTTGGTGCTTCTTAACCAAAGCCAACAACGAAGGCTCAATGTATCGTTGAAATCCTCCCCTCAGCCTTAAGACCAAATGAAGAGTCGACTCTGAACAAATTAAAAACGAAAAATGAGAAACTAAAAAACATATGAAAATTACATCCTGAATCCAACCGAATATATTAAATCTATGTTTCTTAGCACAAATATATATGTCACGCAATGGTAGTATAGTAATACACTTTCAGTATGGATAGAAACATGATACACTATTCAGATCTACAATAAAAACTGAATTGCAACATGTGTATTCGAGTTAATTTTAGTATAAACAACCATAATTAACACAAACTCTTAAACGAAGTAATACAAATGGTAAAACTGTCAGCAAAGCATTTAATACTGCTCAAAAATCAAAACCATAGCATAACAATTTATATTCAACAAATTGATGTTTAAATTAATAAAATTAAATCCTCTTTTGCAAATTAATTTACAGTAGTACATAATAACATATATAACAAAATAGTAAATATGTACAAATGTTAGTAATCCATTAAAATTTAAAAAGAGCAACCTTTTAGGATGTTGTAATCAGCAAGCGTACGACCATCTTCAAGTTGTTTTCCTGCAAATATCAACCTCTGTTGGTCCAGAGGAATACCTTCTTTGTCCTGAATCTTGGCCTTAACATTGTTGATGGTGTCGGATGACTCAATCCATAGATCGATCCAAGCTTTAAAATACAATATATTTTAAAAATCTTGAGTGACCTTGGCTTCTGATACCAATTATGGAAACTAGAAGGGGGGGGGTTGAATAGTTTACAGGTTCGTTTTACGTTTTAAAAGTTTGCTTTCAAAATACTTAGATTCGAGTTGTATGTTCAACCAATCAACAATATGAATCAACAAAGTAAATATCTAAACTAATGCTAAATAACAATCACAACAATATAAAGAGATAAGAGAAGGAACAATCAAACCAAGACACCAAGATTTATAGTGGTTCGGCTACGAAGCTCTTCTTCACCCTACTCTACTCCCCGAGTATCCTACTCGAGATTTTACTATGTCAACAAGCTCCCTTCAGGTGGAGAAAACCGTTTATACTTCGCTTACATTATTTTCCGACACTAAGCTAAATGTCGAGTCCTAATCTTAGCTAGAACCAATCTACCACTTCACAAACACTATTCACTCACAAGATCTACACTATCGAATATACACACAATCCGAATCACATAATTTCACAAGATAATTACAATAGAGATTTGATACTTAGAAGAAGAGAGGTGAGATCACTAAATAACAATTTGTTTCTTGGCGAATATGAATGTTCCTCTCTTGCACTTGATTGAGAAAGAAGAGCTAAGAAGAAGAGATTAGATCACTTGAAACAAGATCTAAGAATATTAGTGATCAAGAGATTTAGAGAGAGGAAGAAGATTTTAGAGAGAGAAAGTTTTCTGAAAATTTCGTGCAAAGAGGTCTGATTTTCTGCTGAGAATGGAACAGTATTATAGGCAGGAAAACCCAACGGTCACTGGGGCGGTCCCGACTATTCCAGATATATCTGGGGGCCGCCAGGCCTATAAGGGGGATGCCTAGTAGACTACGCTCCTGTTTTTGTCTTTTTATAGGAAATGTTGTATCTGTTATGGAACCTTCTATTTTGGGGGGAAAATTTGAATTTCAAATTTTAAGTTTTTAATAAAACTTTTCTTTTAATTAAAAAATATTTTGTATAATTATTTTTGTAAAATACTTTTGTAAAAATGTGATGGTTAAGAGAAAAGTATTTTCTTGATCACTAATCATGCTTAATGATTTGTTTGTTCATACCTTAAGTGATTACTAATCTTAGAAATGAAATTTTACGATTAATAATTTGTAAACGTTTATTTTTATCGTAAACGTTTTTACATTTTGTTATTATCAAAACATTGAGATGTCGAAAAAAAAATTAAAACGTTTGTAGACATTTTATGTATTAATGACAATTCCCTCCTTTTTGATGATAGACAAATATTAAACTCAATTTTTATAAAATTAAAATTAAAGGTTTTAAATTATTAATGAGTTTTCATTTCATTTCTCCCCTTTTTTGTCAAATTCAAAAAGAATGATCGTCAAATTGTTGTAGAAAGAAAGAAGTCGACGATATCAAGACTCCTCTTGATGTATGCTCCCCCTCGTTTGGGGGCACCAAGGGATCGATCTTACAAAAATTATTTGCTACAAAACAAAGTTAGAGGTACAAGTACAAATAAAAAAATCTTCAAACCAATGTAGCACTAATATCAATTGCATGCAAGTTAACCATAAAGTGGCTTATTCTTACATATATAAAGCTCACATACAAGAAGTATTAGTTCAATGGAAAATAGAACTAGACTGACAAAGAAACAATTCATTCATACACTACATCACAAATTAACATACACAAATGTAGATAAAGATATCAAAGGCATAAGTCTAGATTACCCTTCCTAGATGATCCCTGATTCATAAGAAAAGACTTTGAGCAAAAGGGTTAGGGTGACTAATTATGAGGTGATATGACCTAGTTTTCAAGGGTGGGGTAGAGAGAGTGAATTCATGGTGGAGGTGAGAAGATACTCAATGTGAGCAAACATTAGGTTCATCTCATCCCTAAGAGAAAAGATAAGATTGCGGTTGTGAAAATAACAAAGACAAGTTGACCCGTGATAGTCATGATAGTTAAAGTAAATGGGATGACCCATGAGAGGTGGTTGAGGCTGTGGTTGTGGTGAAGGTGGTGATGGAGTATCAAGAATGTGATCAAGAGGAGTAATTAGTGACAAAGAGAGTGTGATATCCAAAGAAGGATGACTTTAAAGTGGTTAAGGGTTTGAAGGTCTAGGAGGAACATCCGAGATGTTGTCAAGCAAAGGGTTTAAAGGTTGAGGAGAGGTTGGTTCATTTGAAGATGGTGGTGAAAGGTTAAGTTTTGATTGAAAAGAAAAAGATGTGTTCTCTTGGCTTGATGATGTTTGATTGGTGGATGGAGTTTTTAATGGTGCATTTGGAGGAGTTGGAGATGAAGAAGTTGTTGTAGGAGAAGGTGTGGTGGTGACATCTTCATCACTAGAAATGTTAACAAATAGTTGTCTAGGAGGGATTATGGTTAGTTTGATTTTCTTAGAAGGGTTAAAAGAAGAAGCTTGAGTGGAATTCATGGTAGAGTAGTTTGAAGAAGATGAAGATGATAAGAGTGGGAAGGATGGCTTATTTAATTAGAAAGCATAGGATCAAAGTAGAAAGCATGAGGATTAAGAGGATAGATTCCAAAAGTGGTTTAGCAAAATGCAGGAAGTTTAGCTAGGCCTAAGAGAGAATAGTCAACTGCACAGAAAATCAGGTAGTCACAGTAAAATTTCCGTGACTTCTGATGCGGTCCCATATATACATGGCGATCCCAGATATATAAGGGGGCCGCCCCTTATTTATGGGGGCCGTTCTCCAGAGACAAGAAAATTTTCCAGTTTTTCTTGATTTTCTATAAGACCTGTACAGAAAAAGTTTCCTAGATTTTCCCTTTTTTAGTCACTCCTATTTCATCATGGATAATCTAATACTTAATAGTCAAATTCACAAAATCAACTATCCTAAATTCTATTGAATAAGCACATGTTGACAAGTTGTCTAAGAGATAAGCATGCATAGTGTCATACAAGTAACCATAGTGTATCAAGGTGCATGCAAACAAGTGTTTAGGATGATAAAAATGAAATGATCATCCAAGGCAAGTTATATTGCCTGTACTACATTTTAATTTAGTACTAAATAGAATAGGTTTAAGTACTTAATCATAATAAAGTATTAAATAAGATAAATAATGTTTTATAGCAATTTTTTTCAAATTGCTCACTTCTTCATGTTCTTCCACAAGTTTCTGAGGCCTTTCCTGATTGACCTTAATCCACCACGATGTTCATCTTGAATCTGAACTTGACAGTTGATGATTTCGGTTTGGCGGGTATAAAATGGATCCATGTAAGGGTCAATGTTAGGTGGGTTTTGAAAGACTTGAGGAACATCATTTGTTAGAGAGTTAACAAAGCGAATACAAGAAGGAGTGCTTGAACGCGAGGTCCCTTCTTCATTTCCATCATCATCATCGTTAAGATGAGAGGAGGATGGTTGGTCGAAGACGGACGAAGAAGTAGTGGAGTGACGACCTCTTCTCGTGCCCTGATCCTTTCTAGTCTTTCGCTCTTTATGAGCGGTAAGAGGATTCATGACACAATCGTACAAGACATAGGATTCGTTTGACAACTCAGAACTCTCACTCATAACGAATTTAAACAAACGGGTTAACAACATACCATAGGGTAGAATTAACCTAGCTTGTTTAGTGACCCATTTCATTCATTTTGCCATATAATAGGCGAGATTGAATTTTTCGGAGTTAGCAACACAATAGAGCATGTAACAAAGACACGCAAGAACATGATGCCGGTTACCCCCAGATAAAAGACATTTTCCTGGATAATTTCTTCTAAAGGTTTCAGGGTTGGCACAATTTCACGAGTGAGAATTTGATGTTCATGAACATTGTGGAAAACTAGAAGGGGGGTTGAATAGTTTACCGCTTTTTAATTTAGGGTTTTAAAGTGTTTGTAAAAATTCTAGATTCAACTTTATGTGAATTCAACAATTGCACAATATGAACAATATACTTATCTAAACAATTAATAGAATAGTATGAGAAAATAATGTAAGACAAGAGATAAGAGTAAGAACAATCAAATCACAACGCGAGGATTTATAGTGGTTCGGCAACGAAGCACCTCTTCGCCCTACTCCACTCCTCGAGCACCTAAATCGAGAGTTTTCTTCAATATGTCAACATGCTCCCTTATGGTGAAGAAAACCTTATACAACTTTCGCTTATCTTGATTTCTGACACTAAGCTAGATGTCGAGTTCTAATCTTAGCTAGAACCAATCTACCACAACTTCACAACTTCACTACACAACTTCACTACACAACTTGACTTCACGACTTGATCACGACTACACAACTTCTTCACACCTTA
>BQNB010044968.1:6721-44571 GCA_026074375.1 Tanacetum coccineum
AAAATTCGTACTCAAACACTATATATGCCTATTATTAGTCTTACACTACTTATTTACATATTCACAAGTATTATAATTACGAGGTTTGACCTGAAATAGTAAAACAAAATATGGCAAAGTCATATTGTACGCTGAAGCAGTCTAAGGTCTTCCCCGTAATGTCTATAACCAACGAGCTTTTCTAAGCTTCTCATCAACCTTCTTTCCCGCAACTGGCGATCAATTTATTTTACCATGATATGAGACTGTATCTTGTCTAAGTGACTCCATCTTCTCTTTGGCATGGCTTTGTTATACCTCAGCCTCAAATTGGTAGCCATGTCATAAATAGTATCCCGAACCGATTAGAGTGTATCGTCACTGAACTTGTAGAGCTCATCAGAACGCATCAATCTCTTTCTGTTTAGCTTGTCTTCATAAATGACTCCTTGAGGATCTGAGAGAGTGGTATAACTATATGGTGCTCTTTGGGAGGGGTCTTCTTCATGTGTTCTTAGCTTGGATATGTTGAGCTTCTTTTGGTAGCTCTCGACACCAAGTTGAAGATCTTCCACTCTCTTCTGGATTACAATACGTCTTGTGAACATACATAATGCAGCGGCCAGGTGCACAATGTCCTCGCCTTTGAGGTTGAAGAGTCTATTTTGAACAACAAGAAGTAGCATGTCTTCAATGTCATTTAGATGAAGTCATGAAAAGTCGCCTTCTATAAACTTGTACAATTGCTTATCAGATCTTCAAACTTCAATCTCCTCAAGATGACCATAACCATACAATACGTTCACTTTGACATTTATCTCTGCAAGAATTCTTTTGGTGGAGTACACATCATGTTTGGACACCCTCTTGGAAGCATATCCGTAGAATCTTTGTCTTTTGGGTCCCTAGTGTGAAGTACCTAAAAGAGCATGCTTGTCATATGCTACTTATAGGACTCCATAAGTTGGGTACCATATCTTTAATTCCAGGTAAGTCATACTTAGCAGCCTTTTTCTTGGTCAAAGAAGTCGTGTATGTTCTGTCGGTGCTTCCTCCTTGCAAGCATGCCAAGTCATTTTTGAAGAAGTAATCAACCAGGACAATCTGACGATTTCTTGATTGAATCAAAGGTAGTGGTTTGCTTAAGTCGAATGGATATCTATCACCTTCAGGGTTATTTCAGTCTAGTTGATTCGTTAGTGCTTTGTAACATTCTTACATATTGTGTTCGAGCTCGATAAAACTTCTGCAAGTGCCTTTGAGGTCCTACCAGAATATCTTGTGTGAGATCACTAATCTGCAGGTGGTTCATGACAAATGCGCTAAAGTCTATCGGAGTGCTCATTAAATCATCGAATGTTTTGGAAGATGTTTCTGCTTTGGCAAGGTCACTAAGCTATTTCTGAGTTGGCTTATTATCAATTGTTTTACCTTTATTACACTCAGGATCTGAAGTAGAAGGCCTTTTTGGTTTCTTAAACCAATCCTTAGGGTCAGCCTTGACAACAGGCGATTCATCAGTGTTACCCGTGTCTTCTCTAATATTTTGTGCCACTTGAGTATCTCCAGCCTCAAACACTGTTTCCTTTGCTTGTGCAGACTTGCCAATAGCTTTTGGCTGAGACTTGGTGGTGCCTTTAGAAGTTCCAGTTGACTTTACCTTCTTTGATGGTTCAATTTCTTTGCATGTCTTCTTCCTTTTCAACCCTTGGTCTGGTCCAGCAAGAGGGCCTTCATCTCTGTCAGTATCGTCTGACTTTCTCTTCTTTAACTTGTCAGCAACACCTTTATCCATGGCATCTTCATCCTCAAGAATTTACTCCATGAGAGCATGATATAGAGCTTTATGCTTGGAATTTCGTTCAAATGACTTGGTTTTAGTCATGGTCTCGAACAAGGTTCGTTTCTGATCAAATTCCTGAAGTGCATCCACGTCAGATGATACGATTATATAATTAGGCTATTGTTGTTTCCCTGCTTGTTCCATCTTGATGTTGAGAATATCAGCAACACTTTTCTGAGGTTTCGGTTGTTGTTGGAGCACATCTATGACATCTGTTGGAACATAGTGTTCCTTAACGAGTTCTGCAGTATGTCTCTGGAGTGCCTTATGAAGAGCATCATCTAGACTTGTTCCAAGGTACTCTTTAACAACGATTAGAACTTCAGACATGACAGCTGCACGAATAGCTGAAATGTGATCAACATTTTTGAGTGTCTTGACTTCATTCTCCACGTCAGAAAGTCTCTGATGGATAATAGTGAGGGTTGAGGAATCAGGAACAGCAGTGGTTGAGTTGTTGCTTCCTGTAGTTGTTGGCTGTGTATCAGTATTGATTGTTATTAGAGAAGATGAATAGTGTAATAGTGGAATGAATGGTATGTTGCTGGAGCTGGTGAAGATTCATGAATTACTGCAATAGGTTTGGAAAGAAGGGAGAGTTTGAATACTTGATCTTCTGTGACCTTTGATGTTCTATACCATTAAGATAAATTCATTTTCACTGAGGGAATGTTGTCAAAGTTGAGAAATTTAGAGGCATAGTCGGATGAGATAGAAGAACTTTGTAGTGGAACTTCAGATACTGTGTAGCGGGGGCAGCTGTAATTGTTGTCCGAGCAACATCCTTGACTTGAGCACTTGCAACATCTTGATTAACGTTCTCGCGCACATCATCTACATATCCAGCATCAGTCATCTCTTCATCGTCTTTCCCTTCACCTTCAAGCTCCATGTATCTGATCTCCACATTTACATCACTATACATCTCTTTATTGATTCGCTCAAACTCTTCATCTTCTACATTTTCATTAGCATAGATACATAGATCGTCAGAGTATGTACAAACTCCATCATCTTCATCGATCACTAGTCTTATTGAATCAACAACTTTGTCATCATCATACAGATTCTATTCTTTCATCTTACTCTCTAATCAACCCCCCAAATCATCATTATCATCATCACTAATTCTCCCCAAGATTCATATTCACTCTCAAAAGAAACCGCTTTGGACACATCAAGAACCCTTGATTTTAAACCAGTTTCTTCACTTGTGTCACTTGACTTGCCTTTTTCCTCATCAAGCAACCTCTGGTTCTAAACAGCCTTTCCCCCTAGCTTGAGCCACCGAGCTTATGATATTTGTTTTCCCGTCTGCTTTGTTTGATAGCCTTTTTCAACTAAGCTTCCTCAAGTAATGCAACATCAGACAGCAGCTCAATCCCTTTGCCTCTTTTAGCCTTTGTTGGTGCCTTCTTCTTTAACACAGACACACCAAGAGTGTCTCAGATTTGAATACCAGCAGACTGTCTTCTAGTAGCAGGTTTATTGACAGGTTTCCTTGCAGGCTCTTCATACAGCAACAAATAGAGCTTCTTAGAAGGAAAAGTAGGTTTCTTGAATTTCCTAGCTTTTTTGAGAGTTTCAGCTCCTGTAGCGAATGCAAGATAAGTCTTATAATCTATAGAGTTTCGCATCTTCCTATTAGTTATCTCTTTAGGAATTAATACTCCATACACTTGGTATTCTTTAGATTTGGAGACAAATCTCAAGGACCCCAAAATAGTGTAATCCCGAACAGTGTGCATGAATTTTTTTTTCTCATAGAGATTGACTTATTTTTGGAAATAAAGTGTTGGATGACTGCCTTTGTGAAACTGGGATAGTACATCTTCTCTTGTTTCTTAGAATCTCTATTTTCTATCTGGAACATGAAGTCTTCCTAAAGTAAATCAACAAAATCAACATTCTTGTTGTAATACATCCCCCACAGGATTGGAGCTCTTGAAAGTCTAATCTTATCAAGACCTGTGGTCTTCCCAGAAAGGCATTTGTTGATGACTGCAGCAAAGGTTCTCCAAGGTTGGTGCATATGATATGTGTACACCTTAGATATAGAGTCAATATCACCTGTGTACCCAGGTTCCTTGATAAATGAAGCAATGTATTCATTAAAGGAAGGGGGTACAACAAACTCTTGATTTGGAAGTCTAGGACAGATTTAGAGAATGTCATGAAAGACTTCTACATCAATTGTGCATCTCTTTTTGTCTAGCTTGAATTTATACGAGGATGAGTCTTTAATCTTGGTGATGGCATGCCAGAACTGATGCATATATATTTTAGGAACTTCTGCTGTGATTAGGAAGCTGGATAGAGAAGAAAGAGTGCTAGAGCATCCAAGACAACTTGATAAGTAGGTTCCTTGGGAGCCTTTGTGGGATCAATTCTTATGTTCTATTTGCCAATCTGGACTCGGTTCTCAGGTGCAACCAAGTCATTGTCAAGAGCAACTTGTTAAGCAGCAATTGGATTCATGGTTTTGCTAAGATTTTTCCAATACAGTTTATATACAAACAGATATATATATAACTGATTGACAATTTGATTCATGCAAATAGGTTTTAAGAAGCAAGTTTTGATACTTAACTAGGAGTTAAACATAGTTTAGCAGTCATACAGATATAACACAAGTCGCTGATCAAAGATCAGAAAGTTAACTTAGAAGGTCAACAGACTAACTATTAGTCAAACATGGTCAAACATAGTCAACTATGCAAACTACCCTAAATAAATCATCTAGTGAAAATTTCAGGTATAAATCTACTAGTGCATATGTGTATAAATCGCCCAATGTAAAATGTGTATAAATCGCCTAGTAGAAATCACGTATAAATCACCCAGTATACGTTGGTATAAATTGCCCACTTTAAAAGCTGGTATAAATCGCCCATGTCAAAAGCGGTATAATTCTCCCAGTTCAAAAGAGGTATAATTCGCCTAGTTCAAAATGAGTATAAATCGCCTAGTTTTGAAGTAGGTATAAATCGCCCAGTTTTAAAGTGGTATAAATTGCCTAGTTTTAAACTTTTGAAAATATCAACTTCATTTTTCTAGCCTTAAAAAAAATAATGATCTTTAGCAATCATAAACATCATATGAACCAATTTTAACATGAATTAACCACAAAAATCTCAACTTATGCAATTTTTGACCCATATGAACACTTAAAACCAAGATAATCAAGTTTTGATGTTAAATATTGTTTAAGCTCATTCTATTACTCACCAAGGATCATTATATCTCAACTAAACACAAACCCAAGAACTTACACATGTTCTTACCACTTTTCCTAAATTTTCGACATAAAGAATCACACAAAACGCATTCAATAGTTAACCCCATTCAAAATTTTTTTGGCTTAGTGTTCTATACCCCTTAGAGATCAAAACCCCTCAATCAATTTAAAGATTAACACATTTTAATTTTTTAAAGAACCCTAAACTAATTTTTAGAGTTTTCGAACAAAAATAAATGGATTATGCCAATTTCTTTTGATAATGAGATGGTTAGAGTATATGAAACAACTATCTAGTTTACCTTAAGGTTTGAAATGCACGACATCAAGATGTTCTTGTTTGGTTCGAATTCAAAGAGAGAAAAACAAGGGGTGTTTGGTTTGCGTAGTGAAAAAAGAAACGGGTAGGGGGTGTTTATTTAAAAAACTTTTTAGTTTAGACACACTCACCCCCCATGTTTCATCACCCTTCCAAATTTGCACTAGGACTTTCCTAAGACTAGGGACGAGTTTCACTTTTGGCACACTTAGTCCCTAAAGGTTTTATTAACTAACGTAAGTTTTACATTTTGCTATAAAGTCCTTATAGGCATAAACACATAACATCTAAAGCCCGAATGAGTTAAACTTAATTAACTCCCCTTTAAATATTGATCCGTTATTGTTTAAAACCTTTTTTCTTTTATTACTTATTGAATTTTGAAGAAGATATTTGACATTTTCTCCCCTTCAAATAATGACCCGTTTTCTATTTAAAGAGTTGTAGTCGTTATTTGATGGTTCAAATTGTCTTTGAAAATGATTTTCTAATGAAACCGAAAGATGATTAAGTTTTATATTGAAATCAACACCATAAAAAATAAGATTTCTCTTATTTTGACAAATAAATGCACTGGCACGTACATTAATTTATATAAAGGAAGCATGGGTTGTGTTGCAAATAAACACAAGCCTTTGTATGAATGTAAAGTAATTTATACCCGAGAAAAATGTTTTTCTGGTTGTGAGGTCAAGTTTTCTTTTTGACAAAATACTTGCCTTTAAGTTGATGACCGGGTTGCTATCTGAAATATTAGCAAGCCATATGACATGTTTTACAACATTTTGAACTTCTGCTCGAACTTCATTTACAGCCTCGTATCATTATTGAATGACATTATTAAGGCCGTAAATGTTATTGATTTTCAGAAGACATGTCATGAAAAACCTATTTTTGTATTTTCTGAATTTTTTAATTTTCTATTTTCTTTTCTGATTCTATATTTTTATATTTTCTTTTTGAAAAATTTATATAAAATAAAAAAACTTTTTGGGTTTTTATATTTTCTTATATACATATGATACACAAGATATACCACGAGTTACGACCATTACTCGTCCTCTTCCTCTGCCAGACTCTTTAGCATTTTAGGAGACATGCTTTTCATACTCAACTTTTCGACCAAGAAGTTGAATCTTTCTCGTGGCAAAGCTTTTGTGAAGATGTCTGCAAGTTGATATTCGGTTCTGACAAAGTAGAGTTCCACTACTCCATTCTCCACTTGCTTCTTAATAAAGTGGTATCTCACATCTATATGCTTGGATCTCGAGTGTTGAACATTTTTGCAGCATAAAGCGATTGCACTCTTGTTATTAAAGTATAGAGGAATCTTGTTGAATTTAAGCCTATAGTTTATTAGTTGTGATCTCATGCATAAGATTTGAGCATAACACCCAGATAAAGCAATATATTTCGCCTCTATACTATAGATAGCAGTGCTCTTTTGCTTGTTGGATGACCAGCTAACAAGTTTATCTCCCAAGAATTGTGCACTTTCGGATGTGCTTTGTCTAGTATCTTGACACCCCACGTGGTCTGTATCTGCATATGCTGTTAGAGTAATGCAAGAATCTTTCGAATACCAAAGACCCATATCAATGGTTCCTCTCAGGTATTGAAAGATCCGCTTAACTGTAAGTAGGTTCTTTTTGGTAGGTTTTGTCTGATACCGGGCACACATGCACACTGTAAATATAAGGTCAGGTCTGCTAGATGTAAGATACATTAAAGAACCAGTCATACCACAATAATGTGTGGGATCGACTGGTTTCCCCTGTAGATCTTTATCCAGTTTACTTTTGTCCACCATAAGGGTGTCAACAGGATCACTAGATAGCATACCATATTTCTTTATTATTTCAAGAGCATAATTGGACTGGTTAATAAAGATGCCTCTAGGAATTTAAGAAATCTAAAGTCTTAGAAAGCAATTCATTTGCCCTATAATTGACATCTTAAATTTAGAAGTCATTATTTTAGCAAATTTATCACATATAGCAGGATTAGTAGAGGCAAAAATTATATCGTTGACATAAATTTATACCAATAAAATGTTGCGGCCTGCTTTTCTGGTGAATAGTCTTAGATCGACTGCACCCTTAGAGAATTTCTATGATAGTAGAAAATTAGATATTATATCATACCACGCGCGTGGAGCTTGTTTAAGACCATAGAGTGCCTTTTTGATCTTGTACACGTGATTTGGCTTGTCTGGATCTACGAATCCTTCTGGTTGAGAAATATAAACCACTTCGCGTAGCTCCCCATTCAAGAATGTCATTTTGACATCCATCTAATAGATTGTCATGTTCTTGGTGGCAGCATTAGCAATGAAGATACGAATGGCTTCTATTATGGAAACAGGTGTAAACGATTCCTTGAAGTCTATTCCTTCCTCTTGTTGATATCCTTTAGCAACTAATCGAGCCTTGTTTTTTAGTACACCGCCACACTTATCTTTCTTAACTTTGAAGATCCACTTCAATTTGATTAACATTACAAGATCTGGACACGGTACTAATTCCCATATTTGCATTCTCTCGAATTCGTGTATTTCTTCTTGCATTGCATCAATCCAAGAGGGTTCGAGCATTGCTTCTTTATAATTCTTTGGTTCAACTAAAGTGAGAAAGGCATTGAAGTAACACCACATGGTGTCAATTTGAAGTTGCTTTCTGGTGGAGACTAAGCGAGAAGGATCTCCAATCACATTTTCTATTGGATGATTCTTAGTCTATTTACCAAGAAGTTTAAATGGAGTGTGGGATGGCCACACATTAGATGACGATCCTTGAGAAGTTGAGTCTTCATGAAGAGTTTCATAAAGTAGATCATCATGAAAGTGTGGTGTTTTTGGGGATTATTCAACACCTTAAGATATAATTGGAGATTGTTCTTGTTCTTGTTCTTGTGTTGATGGGATACTTGTTAATGGTGCATCTTGGTCAACTAAGGTTGACACATGTGAATTGGCTATATCAACAGCTCTTGGTGTAACAGCTACTTGAACTAGAGAAACAAAACTTGTTGGAGGATTGAAGTATTCATCGAACATGGGTTAGAAAAAATGATCCTAATCATTTCTGGTTGGTGGATTACAAGGTTGTTGAGGAACAGGGTTTGGTACGATTCCTGAACTGGATGTTGCAGGAGTCATAAATTAAAGCCTAGGTCCTGAACTGAATTGTTCAAAAGCCGTCGTTGTCAGCTCATTGAGTGTTACATGAATGGTTTCCATGATTTTTTGGGTTCTCCTGTTATAGATTCTGAAAGCTTTCTTTGCGGGCGTGTGATCCGTTCAAACTATACCTTAAAATATATATAATATGATAAAATATCAAAGATATAGTAAGAATAGTCTAAAAGCAGAATCAATGATACCGAGAAGTAGTATAGAGCTTTCCCGGGTCGTAAATCCCCAACGGAGTTTTGTTGTATCGGATAATTGTGAAAATTTCTATGGCTTGTGTTTTCTTGGTTTTTGGACTAACATTTTGCAGGAAAAGCAAAGAAAAGTGTTAAATTAACGATGGAAAAGTTGTTTAGAATGGAATTAGAATTCTTGTGACTCAAAGTTAATGCTGCTAGGCATAACTTACTACTGCTGGGTTACTACTGCTGGGTGAAAGTTAATGTTGTTGAGGGTATTTTCATAAATACTTTGATTAAGGGTTTCAATCGATCCTTTAATCAATTTTACTCTTTCAAATACTCTCTAAACTACTAACATAATCATTTTTATCATTCCATATCTAACCCAACACAAATGGCTACTCTAAAGTTTTACGAATACTCTTAATAGGGTCGCATATTTTTGATCTAAACCCAAAGAAAAAGAGAGTGATGGGTTTGAATATAATGTGGAATTTTTTGAATGCACACCAATAAAGTATGCACTTATCTATTAATTCCCACAATTTATATTTCTTGTATCGAACAGTTCTGGTCTACTGTCAATGCCAAAACTATCAATGAGGAAGTACAGTTACATGCCCTAGTAGATGGCAAGAAGATAATCATCACTGAATCAACTGTTAGAAGAGTTCTGGTCTACTATCAAGGCGAAAACGGATCAATGAACGGTGTGGAAACCTAAATAACTTGATAGGTTCTTTGATCGTTTAAGCTCAGGTTGTTTAGACCTTTATCTAGGATAATATCAATGTTCATAAGTTATAAAAACAAAGCGGAATAAGAACAAAGATATTCAACAACGGTGTTACCCAAAAATTCATCGCCAGACCTCAATATTATTTGATCAAGATAATACGGTTACATCAATGAACTGTAACAGGGATCAAGGAAAACCTTAATTACCTTGAGGCTACACCAACTCTATACTAGAAGTCTACATCTTCTTGTGTACACACACACACATACTTTTTTGGATGGATACAAACTAATATGCCTAGACCTCGTTTTATAGCACAAGGAGTCTAAGGCTTACAAGGAAACTAATTAATATATTAATGAGAGAATCAATTAATTATCTTCTCATTAATATTCATTCTTATCTTAGTTTGACCAAATCTTTTAATCTTTATCTTTATTCTTCTTGAGGCATATCTTTTAGTATCTTCTGATATCTTCCATCTTTTGTAGAATATACTCCACAGCTTGAAGAATCTCTTATTGTCGATTTAGGTCCTTTTCCTTTAAGTCCTTCTTGTTTCATTCTTGTTTTATCTTATCAACTCAAATATAATTCCAAACAATCTTCCCCTAGTTGATAATGACAAAACCAAATAAGCACGAACTTCCCCTGAAGTTAATATACGAATGAAAATTTCCCCTTAAGCTATGTAATTCCACCAAGGATCCACAAGTTGCAAATCATCAAATTTCTTCCCCTTTTTGTCTATTATCAAATAGGAGACTAAAGTTAGTATGCAAAAAAAAACCCTTTTTGATCTTCCACTCTAAGAACAATATTAAAACTTCCAATCCAGCCTTCCATCAAACTCAATTTACCTCTATGACGCGCCTTAAGATAAATTGATCTTGAGCCAGTCGAGCTTAAACCTAGCCAGTAGTAATATTAGAACTAGCAGTAGTTAAAAACCTTCACCTCATTGAGCATGTAAATTGTTATAAATTTTAACATTGAGCTGCCCCTGAAAACCCATATGTTAATCATTTCTGAGTCTCAAATTTTGTAGGCTCTTTGTATGATAATTGATAGAAGTACACTTGATATACCCAAAACATGGAAAATGAAGTAAAATCCCCAAATTTGTTACTTAAGTCTGCACTATTTGTAGATTGAAAAACGGTGTAGAGAATTTATCGTTGCTGATCAAATCTATTATAAACACATCACTCTTAAATTTATCCTCATCGACTTTTCGTCTAGTGACCACTGAGCACTTACAACGTTATCTCCTTTAATGTGATAGTTTACCAGCGTCCTACAACACCACCCTTGTCCGGCAGGAAACTTAGGATAAACAAGTCCCAATCTATTCGTATTCGTTCAAGCAAAGTTATCATTGAATCATGCTGACAAACCACCCAAACCCGTTTTCAGATAAAATAATGTAGAACTCCTTCCTTCGTGAACCTATTTCAATCTAAAATAAGTGATACCAAATAAACTTCATAACTAATTCTTGTAATTAATCCCAAAACTAGCCATTTAACCAAACATTCTTTTCTATCTGAGATTCAAACCATGTGTGTCATCCGATATCTTTAGTTGCAGCAACACTCTTCCACAATCCACTTGTGTCTTCAAAAAAATAGAACCATTAAGAACCGGACCTTGCAACCTTCAACACCATCTTCAACTTTTCTGCAAAACCTTGTAGATCCTAGATCAAGAGCCACTAGGCTCTGATACCAATTGTGGAAACCTAAATAACTTGATAGGTTCTTTGATCGTTTAAGCTCAGGTTGTTTAGACCTTTATCTAGGATAATATCAATGTTCATAAGTTATAAAAACAAAACGGAATAAGAACAAAGATATTCAACAAGGTTTTACCAAACATTCATCACAGCCCTAATATTATTTGATCAAGATAATACGGTTACATCAATGAACTGTAATAGGGATCAAGGAAAACCTTGATTACCTTGAGGCTATACCAACTCTATACTAGACGTCTACATCTTCTTGTGTACACACTCATACTTTTCTAGATGGATACAAACAAATATGCCTAGACCTCCTTTTATAGCACAAGGAGTCTAAGGCTTCTAAGGAAACTAATTAATATATTAATGAGAGAATCAATTAATTATCTTCTTATTAATATTCATTCTTATCTTATTTTGACCAAATCTTTTAATCTTTATCTTTATTCTTCTTGAGCATATCTTTTAGTATCTTCTGATATCTTCCATCTTTTATAGAATATACTCCACCTGCTTGAAGAATCTCTTATTGTTGA
Source organism: Tanacetum coccineum (assembly GCA_026074375.1). Taxonomy (NCBI): domain Eukaryota; kingdom Viridiplantae; phylum Streptophyta; class Magnoliopsida; order Asterales; family Asteraceae; genus Tanacetum; species Tanacetum coccineum. The sequence goes on from BQNB010044968.1 coordinate 18,492, forward strand.
TTTAGGTCATTTTCCTTTAAGCCCTTCTTGTTTCATTCTTGTTTTGTCTTATCAACTCAAATATAATTCCCAACAAACGGTTTTGGGTATAACAAGCTGTATTGATTGCTTCGGCCCATAAATATAATGGAGCTTTTGAAAATATCAACATTGTATGGGCAGCTTCCACTAGAGTCTGGTTTTGTCTTTCGACAACGTCGTTCTGTTAAGGAGTGCGAGCTACATATGTTTGATGCAAGATGCCGACATTTTCATAAAATTCTTGACAAATTCAGTTCCATTATCTGTTCTAACATTACGGACTGTGGCATTCAAACGAACTTGAATATTTTTGATTCATTTGATGATAGCGTCATGAGCTTCATCCTATGATCTCAGAAATTTGAGCCAAGTAAATCGTGAGTAATCATCGATAATCACCAAGATGTACTTTTTCCCATGAATGCTCTCCACACGCATCGGGCCACAAAGATCCATATGTAGTAGATAGAGTTTCTCTTAGTTAGTGTCTTTAGCTTTGGGTTGATGAGAAGATTTCTTGCCTTTGCCTAATGCACATGCTAAACACAGATGATCTTTCTTAAATTTAAGCTTTAGAATGCCTCGTGCAAGACTGTCTTTGGCTATCTTATTTAAAGTACCAAAGTTGAGATGAGATAAATGACGGTGCCATAACCAGCTCTTAGTCTTTGAAGCTTTTTATAGTAAATAGATCGAAGAAGTCTTTAGCATGTCATCAAGAGAAATTGTGTAAAAGTTTGTGTCTCTGGATCCTAAAAGTAGATCAACGCCGTCTAAATTCCGAATAAAGCAAGTGTTTTTCCGAAAAGCAACTTCAAGATCCAAGTCACAAATTTGTCCAACAGAAAACAAGTTGTTTCCGAAGTCCGTCAACCTTAATTAGACCTTAGATAGTTTCAGGGCCCAGCTGATAGTTCTCCATATCTACAATACGTTTACAGTCTGGTCGTTTACGATTCTATAGTTCCCAGAAATTTTAGTCGATGTTCATGAGCTGAGAGCGGTTTATTTTCATATGTTTTGTGCTGCCGGAGTTAGTTACCAAAGATTATGATGACAAACCTGTCATGAAAGTGAAATAAGAAGATGGAACATATGTAGCATTGGATCCCCAAGAATGATTAGGTTCCGAGCTGTTAGCAATCTTAGATTCTCTAATCTTAGATTTTTTACTCAAACCTACAGATTTTACTTGTTTGGGTCTCCTGCTATAGACTTAATCTTTGATTTTTATGTTTCTACTAAATGAGAAGTGGTTTCCTTAGGAGGCACTAAGTTAGCTGAAGTGACCCTAGTTAAAGGGCACGAGTTACCAACTAAAGTGAAAAGTTTTCCTGTTGGTTTCCACTTATATCCTACTTCATTGAACACTTTACCCGTAGGTTTCCAAATATTATGCTGTTGTCTTTGCTTAGCAGACTTAGATTTAGAGCACACATTCACATCATTCACAAAATCAAGTAAACACACATCATGATTTTCATCAAACATACATTGTTTACATTTAACACAAATTAACTCAGAATTCGCATTTAACATAGTATGCTTAAAATTTGCATCACAAATAGGGTCTTTAACACGATTCTTTTTATTAGAACTTAAATTTTCTCTCCTAAGTTGGACTTCTACTTTATTCTTCATGTTGCTAGTTGGTGTTTGCATGATCCTATCATTCTTTTTATTGCTTGTAGGTTGTGATCTGCTAGCACTAGTAGAACTCTTCAATCTTGTAGAAGGCAATACAAGTTTGTTAGAATCTTATGTTTTGGATGTCTCTACCTGTTTATGAATGTTGCTTGAGGATGTGAGGGGTTCAGAAAACCTAACTTTCTTGACTTTGTTTATTGGTGTGACAACAACCAATTTCTCACTAGGTTTATTCGCATTAGGGTATGCGTCTAGAACATAAACAAGTAACTCCTGAATTCGTTTGGCATGCTTATAGACAAAGTTCAAAACATTATCTAAAGGTTGTTTTGCTTTAGCTTGTTTGACTATTCCACAAAGAATATCTTCTTGTTCCTGAGTGTACTTAAGATAGTCTATGTGGGCGTCCCTATTTTTCAATAACCTAGGAGCCAAAGGATCTAAATCAAGTTTGAACATCCCTGGAGCAATAATGGTGGCATTAGTTATTATGGTGGCATTATCAAGCACATTTTTACCTTTTATTCTCTTTAATTCATTTTGTAATGTTGTTGTCACAAAAATCTTTTCTTGAATTTGACCTTTTAAATCCGCATTTTCCATTGACTTAGAGTAAATTGAGCAATCAAAGAGTCACAGTGTTCCTTAGAAAGATCACGTGTCTTTTTAATCGAATCAAATTAATCTTTGTAAATCTTTTTCAAATGCTTAATTTCGTTATGTAAAAGTTTGTTTTCATAGAGTAATTTTGCCACACTATGCTCCAACTCAATGTTTATGGTTTCAGTCTCATCCATATCGTGTTTCACTTTCTCTTTTTTGTTATTTTCTCTCATAGATTTGATATGTTCCTTCAACTTACAAATGGTAGTGTCTTTAGCTTGTAGCTGAGCTTTCAAATCGTTATTTTCAAAATATTCTAGAATTTCAAGAGCATTTTGATTATTACAGGATTTTTTCTTTTGAAAAAAGTGTTGATTAAGTTTTATGTCTAATTCTTAAGAAATGCAATGTTTTTCAAGTTTTGCAAAACTGTTTAAAAGTTCAGTGTATACATCTCGTTCAACCATATTTTTTCTTTTGACAAGCTCAGCTTCAAGATCTAAACACTTGTTACAAGATTCACTTATCTTCATTTCTAAATTCACATCATTTAGGCGAATTATACATTTTTGCTTTAGGCGAATTATACAATATTTTTTCAGGCTAATTATACATTCTCTTATAGCGATTTATACATAGTTTGTACTTGGACGATTTTTACAATTTGCTTAGGAGAATATATCCACCATTTTCTTGGAGAAGTATACCATTTGCTTGGGGGTAATATATACACTTTGCTTCGGAAAGTATACAATTTGCTTAGAGATGTAATACCATTTGCTTAGATAAGTATACCCATCTGCTGGGAGAATAATACACTTTGCTTAGGAGAATATACCAGTTCTTGTGAGAAGTATACACTTTCTGGGGTGAATTATACCATTTGCTTGTGAATTATACGTTTTTCTTTAGTTGTAAAATCCCGTAAAACCTTAACTTCTTTTCCCGTTTTATCAAAATTGTAAAATCCCATGTAATTTTATTACTTCATCACTTAAACAAAACTCACTTCAACAAAATAACAACTAATCACTAAACGATCAAAAGTTATCTTTTCTCATTTAATCAATCAATTCAAAATGATAACTTTAGCAGAATTCATGATCATTGCCGTTGCGGACAACCGTCCTCCCATGTTAGAAAAATCTATGTATGACTCTTGGAAGAGTCGTATGGAACTATACATAGAGAATAAGGAGAACAGGAGAATGATTCTTAACTCGGTACTAAATGGTCCACTTGTATGGCCTACTATTGTTGAAGAGAATGGTACCACTAGGACAAAGAAGTATGAAGAACTTTTAGTTGTAGAGAAACTTCAAGCTGACTGTGATCTTAAAGCTACCAACATCGTTCTTCAAGGACTTCTACCGGATATGTATGCCATTGTCAATCATCATAAAATTGTAAAAGAGATATGGGACAGAGTTAAGCTTCTTATGCAAGGAACACAATTGTCATTACAAGAAAGGGAATGTAAATTGTATGACGAGTTTGATAAGTTTTCATTTGTGAAGGGTGAAACACTGTATCAGTACTATTGGCGATTTGCTTAACTAATCAATAACATGAACGTTATCAACATATCAATGAGACCAGTTCAAGTGAATACAAAGTTTATGAACAGTCTACCACCAGAATGGAGCAAATTTATGACGGACGTGAAGTTGGCTAGAGATTTGCATACTACAAACTTTGATCAATTGTATTCATATCTCGAACAACATGAGGCACATGCAAATGAAACTCGATTTCTGCGTGAACGATACCAAGATACTCTTGCATTTGTTTCCAATTTCATTCAACCACTGTCTCACATTACTAACTATCATTCTCTATACAACATTACAAAATGTCCTCAACAAACAAACATAATGATTCTACAAGTTCACTCTTATCAATCATATTCACCAATGAATGCAGCACCTCATCTATCATGACCACAAATTAGTCATTCATCCATTCCCCATCACAACATACAGTCTCCATATGGATCAATCAAACCTCATCTGTTCCACAAATAATCTTTATCATTCACCTCCAGTTTCAACTCAACCAATGACTAAGATTCCTCAATTGGACTCAGGTCTTGTTGTTCCTATGTTTTCTCAAGGAAAACCAGGCCACCACTTAATATAACAATGGCTTTCTTGACTATTGTAGCTGCTTCACAATTCCCTACAACCAACAATCAACTTAGAACTTCCTCTAATCTGAGAAACCATGCCACCAACAAACGATATGGTTAGTGTGCAACAAGTTCAGGGGAGGCAAGGAAAAAGTTATGTTGGTACTGGCTATAAGGGTAATGCTACTAGTTCTGAGGGAAATAATGCAGGGTGTCAGGCAAGGGTTGTAAAATGTTATAATTGTCAAGGTGAAGGACACATGGCTAGGCAATACATTCAACCTAAGAGGCCAAGGAATGCTGTATGGTTTAAGGAAAAGGAAATGTTGGCTGAAGAACATGAATCCGGTCAAATTTTGGATGAAGAGCAACTAGCATTTCTTGCCGATCCAAGCATTCCAGACGGTTAAGCTACTCAGACAACCATTCCAAACACTGTTGCTTTCCAGATTGAGGATCTAAATGCTCATGATTCTGACTGTGATGATGTCTCTAATGCAAAGGCGGTTCTGATGGCCAATCTTTCTAACTATGGTTCAGACGTTATCTCAAAGGTACCTCATTCTGAATCCTATCATAATGATTTGTACAATCAAAGTGTGCATGCCATGCAGGATTTTGAACAAACACCAATTGTTGATTTTCCAGATAATGAAATAACAAGTGATAGCAATATCATTTCGTACTCTCAATATTTGCAAGAAATGTAACATGCAGCTGTTCAAGATACTAATTTGTATGCACACAAGATTCAATGATTTTATCTGTGATTGAACAAATGTCTAAACAAATGATTAATCATGTAAATAACTAGGAAAAGGATAATCAAGAAAAGAATAATGAACCCTTAAGCGATGAGCATGAGAGATATAAAGAACGAGTCCAAACTTTTGAACAGAGACTTAATATTGATTTAAGCACTCGTGAAAATTGATCGATTCTCAAATGGGTGATATGATTAAGGAAAAACTTGCACTTAAGCAGCAAATTTACTCACTTGAACAAAATCTTTCTAATCAAATCAAGGACAAGGAATCTTTATTGCAAACATTTACTGTTTTCAAAAATGAATCCAAAAAAAAGGAAAGTAAATATATGGATAAAGAAATTGATTTAGAAAAGAAAATAAAGGAACTGGATAATATTGTTTATAAAGTGGGTCAATCTGCTCAAATAGTGCACATGTTAACAAAGCCACAAGTTTTTTATGATGACACTCACAAACAAGCTCTTGGTTATCAAAATCCATTTTATCTAAAGAAAGCTCAACAGATTAAGCCAACCTTGTATGATGGTAGTGTAATATCTTGTTAACATGTTGTTATTTCTGTGATTGATGATGAAGAGACATTGATCTTGGAAGAAGTAAGTCGATCTAAAATGCTTGCAAAACAAAACGATCCAATTTCAAAAGAAAAAAAAGTTAATACTACTCTAGTTAATTATGTTGAGTTAAATCGATTGTCTAAAGATTTTGGTAAACGTTTCGTTCCACAACAAGAATTGTCTGTTGAACAAGCTTTTTTGTTACAAACTTCACACCCTAATACTGACCAATCTGATATTTCACCTATCAAAATTGAGGCTCCTAAGGAACTTCCTAAGGTAAGCCTGGTAAAGACAAGCCTTAAAAAGCTTAAATACCATCTTGGCCAGTTTGACATAGTGGTGAAAAGCGGATTACACCTAATGCTATTATAGAAGGGGAATATGGGTTTAAACACACTAAAGCTGTTTTTCTAAATGAAATTATTCCATTTTTAAAGATCGAAAAGACATATTCAATGTTTTTGATAAAGACTTCTTAATGAGTAACGAAGTACATAAGATTTTAACCAAATGCAAGTTTTGTTCAATAGTGTTCATAGACAAATAGTGTTTTAAAATTCATAAGAAAGAACTTTTTCTTGAAAATGATCGACTCTTACACCAAATCATGTCTCAAGATGTTATGATATGTGTGATGAATTCTACTACTAGTTTTTGGTGATCTAATGAATTTGAGATGAAGAAAAGTGACTCTTAACAAGTGTTTAGATCTTGAAGCTGAGCTTGTCAAAAGGAAAAATATGGTTGAACGAGATGTATACCACAGGAACATTTTAATAGATTTTGCAAAAATTAATAAACTTTGCATTTCTTAGAAGTAGACATACAACTTAATCAACAAATTTTTAAAAAGGACAAATCCTGTGATAATCAAAATGCTCTTCAAATTCTAGAATTTTTTGAAAATAACGATTTGAAAGCTCAGCTACAAGCTAAAGACACTACCATTCGTAAGTTAAAGGAACATATCAAATCTATAAGAGAAAATGACAAGGAAGACAAAGTGAAACAAGATTTTGATGAAATTAAGACAATAAACATTGAACTGGAGCATAGTGTGGCCAAATTACTTTCTGAAAACGAGCTTTTGCATAAAGAAATTGAGCCTTGATCGCAAGATTTACAAAGATCAATTTGATTCGATTAAAAAGACATGTGCTCTTTATAAGAACACTGTGACTCTTTGATTGCTCAATTGAACTCTAAGTCTATGGAAAATGCGAATTTAAAAAGTCAAATTCAAGAAAAGGTTTTTTGTAACAATATCATTACAAAATGAATTTAGGAGATTAAAATGTAAAAATGTGCTTGATAATGCCACCGCAATAACTAATGCCACAAATATTGCTCCAGGGATGTTTAAACTTGATTTAGATCCTTTAGCTCCTAGGTTATTGAAAAATAGGGACGCTCATATAGACATGTTCTAAGTACACCTCAAGAACAAGCATATATTTTTTGGGATAGTCGAGACAAGCTAAGTCAAAACAACATTAGATAATGCATTAACTTTGCCTATAAGCATGCCAAAAGAGAATTCAGGATTTTACTTGTTTAAGTTTCAAGACGCATGCCCAAAATGCGAAAAACCTAGTGAGAAATTGGTTTGCTGTCACACCATTTTAACAAAGTCAAAAAAGTAGGTCTTTTTAAACCCTCTCACATCCCTCAAGCAACATTCAAAAATAGGTTTGATCATCAAAACACCATATTCTAACACACCTTGTGTTTCCTTCTACAGGATTGAAGAGTTCTACTAGTTCTAGCAGATCACAACCTACAAGCAATAAAAAGAATGATAGGATCTTGCAAACATCAAGTAGCAACATAAAGAATAAAGTATAAGTCTAACTTAGGAGAGCTAATTTAAGTTCTAATAAAAAGAATAGTGTTAAAGACCCTATTTGTGATGTAAAGGTTAAGCATACTATGTTAAATGTAAACAATGTATGTTTGATGCAAATCATGATGTGTGTTTCCTTGATTTTGTGAATGATGTAAATGTGCGCTCTAAATCTAAGTCTACTAAGTAAAGCAAAAAAACATAATATTTGGAAACCTACGGGTAAAGTGTTCACTGAAGTAGGATATAAGTGGAAACCAACAGGAAATTTTTTAACTTTAGTTGGTAACACGTGCCCTTTAACTAGGTTCACTTCAGCTAACTTAGTACCTCATAAGGAAACCACTTCTCACTCACTAGAAACACAAAAACCAGATATTAAAGTCTATAGCAAGAGACCTAAACAAGTAAAAACGGTATGTTAGAGTAAAAAAGATAAGATTGTAGAATCTAAGATTGCTAACAACTCAGAACCTAATCATTCTTGGGGATCCAATGCTACAGATGTTCCATCTTCTTATTCTCTTGTCAATGACAGGTTGTCCAGATTGTTCTCTGGTATCTGGACTCTGGATGCTCAAAACATATGACAGGGAACCGCTCTTAGCTCGTGAACTTTGTTAGTAAATTTCTAGGAACTGTTAGATTCGAAAATGACCAGATTGCAAAGATTATGGGTTATGGTGATTATCAGTTGGGGAATGTTACTATCTTAAGGGTATATTATGTAGAGGGTCTCAGAAATAACTTGTTTTCAGTTGGACAATTCTGTGACTCGGATCTTGAAGTTGCTTTTTGGAAAAACACTTGCTTTATTTGGAATTTAGAAGGTGTTGATCTACTTTTAGGATCCAGAGACACAAACTTGTACACAATTTCTCTTGATGACATGCTAAAGCATCTCTCCGATTTTCTACTATCAAAACCTTCAAAGACTAAGGAGTGGTTATGGGGTGGGGGCACCCACAGTTATCTCATCTCAACTTCAGTACTCTAAATAAGCTAGCCAAATACGTCTTGCATGAGGCATCCAAGTTAATCTAAGAAAGCTCATCTGTGTTCAGACATGTTTATTAGGCAAAGCAAGAAATCCTCTCATCACCCTCATAGTCTGAAGTTACTAACCAAAAGAAACTCCTTTTCTTCTGCTAATCTGATTCTTTGTGGCCCTGTCATGTGGAGAGCTTTATTAATAGGGAAAATTATCATCTTGGAGATTGTTGATGATTACTTATGATTTACTTGGGTCAAATTTCTGAGATCAAAAGATGAAGCTCCTGACGCTATCATCAAATGCATCAATAATATTCAAGTTCGTTTGAATGCCACAGTCCATAATGTTAGAACAGATAATGAAACAGAATTTGTCAATCAGACCCTTCGTGAATTTTATGAAAATATCGGCATCTCGCATCAAACATCTGTTGCTCACACTCCTCAACAGAATGTCGTTGTCAAAAGATGAAGCCGGACTCTAGTGGAATTTGCTCGCATAATATTGATATTTTCAAAAGCTCCATTATTTCTATAGGCCGAAGCAATCAATATAGCTTGTTATACCCAAAACCGTTCCTTGTTTTGTCTCTGATACAACAAAACTCCATATGAGTTGATGCACTACAAGAAGCCAGGGTTTATTTCGTTTCTTCCTGTCTTGGTATTCACTCTGTTTTCCGTTCAATGATAGTGAAGATTTGGTAAACTGGATGCAATAGGCGTTTGGTATTTTTGGTGGTTACGCGCCCGCAAAAAAAGCTTTTAGAATCTATATTAGGAGAACCAGAAAAATCATTGGAAAAAATTTTTGTTATGTAGATGAAGCTGACAAAAGATGGCATCTAAACATTTCAGTTTAGGACCCCGGGCTTTTAATTTATGACTGACTACAATCATCGTTTAGGACTCGTACCAAATAAGCCCTATTCTCAACAACTTGTATCCTCACACAAGAAATGATTGGGATCGTTTGTTCTAACTGATGTTCTATGAATACTTCAATCCTCCACCGAGTGCTGTTTCTCCAATTCAAGTAGCTGCTACACCAAGAGCTGTGGATATAGCCGATTCACCTGTGTCAACTTTAATTGACCAGGATGCCCATTAACACAAGAACAAGAACAATCTCCAATTATATCTCAAGGTGTTGAATAATCCCCAAAAACACCACACTTTCATGATGATCCACTTTATGAAACTCTTCATGAAGACTCAACTTCTCAAGGATCGTCATCTAATGTGCGGCCATCCCACACTCCATGTGAACTTCTTGGTAAATGGACTAAGAATCATCCAATAGAAAATGTGATCAGAGATCCTTCTCGCTCAGTCTCCACCAGAAAGCAACTTCAGATTGACACCATGTGGTGTTACTTCAATGCCTTTCTCACTTCAGTTGAACCGAAGAATTATAAAGAAGCAATGCTCGAACCCTCCTGGATTGATGCAATGCAAGAAGAAATACACGAATTCGAGAGACTGCAAGTATGGGAATTAGTAACGTGTCCAGATCTTGTAATGTTAATCAAATTGAAGTGGATCTTCAAAGTTAAGAAAGATGAGTGTGGCGGTGTACTAAAAAACAAGGCTCAAATAGTTGCTAAAGGATATCTACAAGAGGAAGGAATAGACTTCAAGGAATCATTTACACCTGTTTCCATAATAGAAGCCATTCGTATCTTCATTGCTAATGCTGCCACCAAGAACATGACAATCTATCAAATGGATGTCAAAATGGCATTCTTGAATGGGGAGCTACGCGAAGTGGTTTATGTTTCTCAACCAGAAGGATTCGTAGATCCATACAAGCAAAATCACGTGTACAAGATCAAAAAGGCACTCTATGGTCTTAAACAAGCTCCACGCGCGTGGTATGATATGCTATCCAATTTTCTACTATTACAGGAATTCTCCAAGGGTGTAGTGGATTTAAGACTATTCACCAGAAAAGCAGGCCGTGACATTTTATTGGTATAAATTTATGTCAACGATATAATTTTTGCCTCTACTAATCCTGCTATGTGTGATGAATTTGCTAAAATAATGACTTCTAAATTTAAGATGTCGATTATGGGGCAAATGAATTGCTTTCTAAGACTTTAGATTTCTTAAAGTCCTAGAGGCATATTTATTAACCAGTCCAATTATGCTCTTGAAATAATAAAGAAATATGGTATGCTATCTAGTGATCCTGTTGACACCCCTATGGTGGACAAAAGTAAACTGGATAAAGATCTACAGGAGAAACCAGTCAATCCCACACATTACCGTGGTATGATTGGTTCCTTAATGTATCTTACATCCAGCAGACCAGACCTTGTATTTGCAGTGTGCATGTGTGCCCGGTATCAGGCAAAGCCTACCAAAAAGCACCTACATGCAGTTAAGCGGATCTTTCGATACCTGAAAGGAACCATTGATATGGGTCTTTGGTATTCGAAAGATTCTTGCATTACTCTAACAGCATATGCAGATGCAGACCACGTAGGGTGTCAAGATACTAGACAAAGCACATCTGGAAGTGCACAATTCTTGGGATATAAACTTGTTAGCTGGTCATCCAACAAGCAAAAGAGCACTGCTATCTCTAGTACAAAGGCCAAATATATTGCTTTATCTGGGTGTTATGCTCAAATCTTATGCATGAGATCACAACTAATAAACTATAGGCTTAAATTCAACAAGATTCCTCTGTACTGTGATAACAAGAGTGCAATCGCTTTATGCTGCAACAATGTTCAACACTCGAGATCCAAGCATATAGATGTGAGATACCACTTTATTAAGGAGCAAGTGGAGAATGGAGTAGTGGAACTCTACTTTGTCAGAACCGAATATCAACTTGCAGACATCTTCACAAAAGCTTTGCCACGAGAAAGATTCAACTTCTTGGTCGAAAAGTTGGGTATGAAAAGCATTCCCTAAATGCCTAAAGAGTCCTGGCAGAAGGAAGAGACACGTAATGGTCGAAACTCGTGTATTTCCTGTGTAATCATAAGATAACAAGAAAATATAAAAACCCAAAAAGATTTTTTATTTTATATAAATTTTTCAAAAAGAAAATATAAAATATAGAATCTATAAAAGAAAATAGAAAATTAAAAAATCAAAAAATACAAAAATAGGCTTTTCATGACATGTCTTCTGAAAATCAATAACATTTACGGCCTTAAAAATGTCATTCAATAATGATACGAGGCTGTAAATGAAGTTCGAGCAGAAGTTCAAAATGTTTTAAAATATGTCATATGGCTTGCTATTATTTCAGATAGCAACCCGGTCATCAACTTAAAGGCAAGTATTTCGTCAAAAAGAAAACTTGACCTCACAACCAAAAAATCATTTTTCTTGGGTATGAATTACTTTACAGTCATACAAAGGCATGTGTTTACTTTGCAACACAACCCGTGCTTCCTTTATATAAATTAATGTACATGTCAGTGCATTTATTTGTCAAAATAAGAGAAATCTTATTTTTTATGGTGTTGATTTAAAAATAAAACTTAATCATCTTTCGGTTTCATCAGAAAATCATTTTGAAAGACAATTTGAACCATCAAATAACGACTACAGCTCTTTAAATAGAAAACGAGTCATTATTTGAGGGGGAGAAATTATCAAATTATCTTCTTCATAATTCTTCAAGTGATAAATGGAAAAAGATTTTAAACAATAACGGTTTAATAGTTAAAGGAGAGTTAATTAAATTTAACTCATTCGTGCTTTATATGTTATGTGTTTATGCCTATAAGGACTTTATAGCAAAATGTAAGACTTAGGTTAGTTAATAAAACCTTTAGACTAAGAGAGCCAAAAGTGAAACTCCGACAAGTCAATTTAGGAAAGTCCTAGCGTAATTTAGAAGGTGAATGAAACATGGGGGGGAGTGGGGGGGGTGAGTGTGTCAAAACTGACACAGTTTTTCAAACAAACACCCCATTATTTCATGTTTTCTTTTTTTCACCAACGCAAAACCAAAAAAATGTGTGGTTGTTTAGTTAGTTCTTTGTGCCCCCACAAAATAACCCCCCATTTATTTTTTTTTTTTTTTATCTCTCTTTGAATTCGAACCAAACAAGAACATCTTGATGTCGTGCATTTCAAACCTTAAGGTAAACTAGATAGTTGTTTCATATACTCTAACCATCTCATAATCAAAAGAAATTGGCATAATCCATTAATTTTTGTTTAAAAACTCTAAAAATTAGTTTAGGGTTCTATAAAAAATTAAAATGTGTTAATCTTTAAATTGACTTAGGGGTTTTGATCTCTAAGGGGTATAGAACACTAAGCTAAAACAATTTTGAATGGGATTAACTATTAAATGCGTTTTGTGTGATTCTTTATGTTGAAATTTTAGGAAAAGTGGTAAGAACATGTGTAAGTTCTTGGGTTTGTGTTTAGTTGAGATATAATGATCCTTGGTAAGTAATAGAATGAGCTTAAACAATATTTAACTTCAAAATTTGATTATCTTGGTTTTAAGTGTTCATATGGGTCAAAAATTACATAAGTTGAGATTTTTGTGGTTAATTCATGTTAAAATTGGTTCATATGATGTTTATGATTGCTAAGGATCTTGTTTAAATTAATTTTGATGCTTAAAAGTGAAGATTGGGTTTGTGTAACATTTGTTCTAGGCGAAGTATACCATCACCTTGGGGGAACTATACCAGTTTCGCACTAGGGGAAGTATACACTAGTAACTCTAGGCGAATTATACGTTACTCATAACAGGGCGAATTATACGTATGGTGTTCTAGGTGAAGTATACACTAAACCTAGGCGAACTATACATCATGTACACTAGGTGAACTATACATCATAATTAACTGGGCAAATTATACATAAGTTACACTAGGTGAATTATACACAAACTTGTTAACTAGGAGAGCTATACACATATAGTATATCTAGGGAAATTATTCATAAAAATTCTTATCTAAGTGTTTTATTCTTTTAAATAGTCACTAAGTGATCCATTTAGGGTAATTTTCCTTAGTATTCAATCTATTTGCTTAGTTGTCTATAGTTGTCCAATACTTAGTTTGATATCATTCTAGCTTAACTTTCTAATTGTTGTTCATCGTTTCATGTTATAATTCAATGCCTAATTATGTGTGCCTAATCCCTAGATAAAATTCACAACCTGCATCTAAAATCAATCTTCATGGACTAAATTGTCTCTCAGTAAAATACACATATGTTTGTTTGTATATAAACTGTATTTGACAAATCTTAGCAGAACCATGACAACTACTGCCGCTCAACAAGTTGCTCTTGACAATGCCTTGGTACCACTTGAGAAATGAGTCGAGACTGGAAAATGCAACCTGAAAATTGATCCTGCAAAGACTCAGAAAGAACCCACCTATCAAGTTGTCTTGGACGCTCTTGCACTCACCACTTGCTATCATGCTTTCCTTATCACTGTAGACATTACAGAGATATATATGCATTAGTTTTGGTTCACCATCAACAAGCATGATTCATCGAAAACAGGTTCAAAGAATGGCAAGAAAAAGGTTCCCTCAAATATGGAAGTGTTTTAGAGAGATATTCCAGATCTGTCTTAGACTTTCGAATCAAGACTTTTGATGAACTTCAATCATATGAATAAATTGTCTATCTCAGTCAAGACCTTGGCCATAAAGGAAACATTAAATCAATCACTGTCATGGTAGTTGATCAGATGCACCAACCGCGAAGAACCTTTTCTTCCATCATCAATAAGTGCTTATCTTGGAAAATGGTCTTGACAAGATGCGTCTGTCTAGAGCTCAAATTCTTTGGGGAATGTACTACAAAAAGGATGTTGACTTTGTTGAACTACTTTGGGAAGAATTTTATTCCAAATTAACAACAAAGACACAAAGAAACAAGAAAAGATGTATTATCCCAGATTTACAAAGGCTGTCATCCACCATTTCATCACCAAAGATACAACAATCTCCATGAGGAATAGATTGTTCATGTATACTGCTCAGGATGTCTGTATTTTAAGTACTATGAGATTTGTCTCCAAATCCGAAGACTTTTAAGTATATGGAGCACTACTTACGGAAGTAATGACTAATCAGAAGGATCTGAATTCTCGTGCCCGACAAGACTTATATTACATATGCCTACAGAGCTAGCAACTCCTAAGAAAGCAAGAAAGATTCAAGAAACCCTTTTTCTCATTCGAATAGAAGAGAACTATTTGTCAAAAGTAGAAGAGAAGAACCTGAACCAGCTAAAAAGTTGTGTCCTCCAGAAGCCTACAAGAAAACATCCAACTGGTATGATATAAATGTATATTACTATAAGTGTCTTATATTAAATACTAATATAAGCTACAACTGATAAAAGCAAAGGCATCGACTTGCTTTCTGATGTTGCTGCACTTAAAGCAACTCAGTTAAAGAAGGTCATAAAAAGAAGTAAACAGGATACAAGCATTCATCAAGCACGTTAGATCTAATCTAATGTTAAAAACCAAAATATCAAATAAAAATCAAGATTAAATTTTCACTCCTCGGCAGCGGCGCCAAAAACTTGATCGTGTCGTTGTGTGGTTGTAAATTATGATTTAAGTTTTAAATTTATATTTTGCCGACTTAACCAAAAACAACACTTTAACAGGTAATGTACCCGGTCGGTGGTAGATTCGTGGTAAGTAGCGTGTTGATCACTAAGAGCGAGAAACACTTTCAATTTATTAATACTTTGGTTTTTCTAATCTAAGTTAGTATAATCTATGCTAAACATATGTTAATCATAAATCTAATGGATAAGGGAGGTTTTCAGCCTGAGAGACTGGCACATGTTTTGTGGTGACTAAAATCTACTTAAGACACTAAAACACACGTAACCAAATTAACAGAAGATAAAAGAGCGGTCTAGCTAAATATAAGAAAACTGTATTAACAATTATTAATCCAATCAGAACGTTGATTTGTTTATTTAGTGCAATGATTACTTATCTTAAGGCGGCATATGATTCTTAAGATTAAGGCGGAACTTCTTCCTTAAACCTAGACACGTAGAATTCTGTCACAATTAAACGCATCCACATAAAGCATCCTTATTCGCTGATTATAATATATCTTATGGATTAATGCAATGGTGATCTTGTTAAACCCTATCTCATGGAGACTTTACCCACTTACTGCTTAATGGCAATTCATACACTAGTAGTCCACTAACTAAGTCTTTACCAATTAATCAAGAACGTACTCGTTGATCCCTGGGTCACCTGTAGTTCCAACTAAGCTCACAATTCAAGGGCAAAGATAGGTCGTTACTTGTGATCCTATTGATCTAGATGTATAAATCACTATATGGAGAGCTATCCTGACATCTAGATTACTTGGTCTGTATCACTAGATCCAGTTGAATGATAGGTCGCATACAAAAGCACGTAAACAAGTATAAATTGATAAACATAAACAAGCAATCAATGATAAATTAAGAAATCGAGATAAACAAACCAAACATTAAGATCTTCATAATAATAGCTAATACCCGAAGGTATTAGCCTTCAAACGTCATAATCAATACAAGAGTAATTATTTAGCCAATGTAAACTAACCGAGTTAACGAATGATACCAAAAACTAAGCGATTACAAGAGTATAAGAGATTACAAGTTGTTTCCTATTGAATTAATCACGTTGCAAGACCTCTTCTACTCTTCTTCTCCTTTAAAAATCAAATTTTGTGGTTTAGGTATCGAAAATATGATTTAGCACACCTAAAACTCGTTTTTGAGTTTTCTATTTATAAGGTCTGGAAAAAGGTCAATACGGCGTATCGAAAGTCTTCGATATGGCGTATTGGGGATTTCTTAGAGTTGGGACCACGTTTGATATATTCCAGAATATTTTTTTCCATATAGCTTGAATACGGCGTATTGGTCTTCCTGGATACGGCGTATTGGATCTTGTTTCCTTCGTGGTATTTGGTGAAGTGCAGGCACAGATACACCGTATCTTCCTTGATGGATATGGCGTATTGGTTGTCAGAACAGTAATCTTCAAATATCTTCGTTTAAGCTCCATAATGCGTGCCTTTTAGTTAACTTTCACCAAGTACTCCATAATTACTGCAATTCTCAAATACAAATGATTAAGTAACAATTCTTTGCAATAATTATACAAAATGGGTTATTTACATGGGATAAATGATGCTATAAAAGTGATGTTATTTGATGTCATCAAATATCCCCCCACTTGAATCCTACTTGTCCTCAAGTAGCCTTTAAAAGTTTATGAAAATGTATCCCTAAGGATTTTTCCGTTAAGCATTTATTTGATCTATTACAAGTACACAACCAAACACCTCACAAAATAGGAAGATGAAAACACTCAAATCACTCAACTAATCTATGTGGTAACATGTAACTAATTCGCTCAATTGCTCGGTCATGACGAGTATTCTATCATAGGCTTGGCAAGGATACACATCTCCACCACTAGAGCTAAGGAGTAACAAGTTTATAAAGGTAAAACGGGTTTTTATTATAAGGATTAGGGTTTATTATTCTTCAATATTTCACCAAATGTACCTCACCAACAAGGCTGCTGAAGCACACATACATGGCCATAACGACAGAATAGACATGTGTGTTCGATCACATCCTTATTCGAGTTTAACCAAGGGTTAGGATGAAGAATGATATAGGGTAGGGATCTTCTAACTTTCACCAATAGTAATAAACCAACAAGGCAGCTGAGACATGCATACATGGCCGTAACGACGGAATAGACATGCATGCTCGTACACATCCTCATTCGCGTAAAACCCATGGTTAATGATTAGGAAAGGGAATTAAATTGTTGTTAAACAAAAATTGCGAAACAAATAGACTAGGTCTAAGATACAAGTTGCTAGACACTTTTTCCCAACTGTTACCATGATTAAGACACAACTATTTATAAACGTCTTGATCATAGATCAAAAACAACAACCTGAGTTGGCGTTCCCGTAACGGTCAACTTCCCAATCATCCCATACTTTATATACTTTTACAAGACAAGTGGCGATATCTACCACTTTATACAATACTCTACATCATTGACTTATAAGACGTATCAATGAATAATCGATCCTTCATATAATTCCTTCGGTCTAAGCTTTTGCGAAACAATTATCTTCAAACTTTCCTCCTCTTTTTTGTTGTGATTTTTCTAATTTTTTTGATTTTTTTACTATACTATACTACGAAACTCGGTGTAATTTTACCATCTTCACGATCATAATAACTCTGAATAATTCCTTCGATAATTCTTCATTCTTTGAACGTACCAATAATTGTGTTGGTAGTAAAAATACATGAGTTTTGACTACTTTATACATTCCCATTTGTAATGTGCAAATTTCTTCCTAACCGTACCAAAGATAGAAAATTGACACAAGACTCGAGAAATACATACTTTACACTTTAAGCAACTAGCAACTGATAAATGAACTTAATCTAACAAGGTAGGCTAAGGTGTAAAGGTGTAAAGAAACAAACAGTTGGTGTAATTACTAAAGGATTGGCTCTATTAGTTTTTCTAGGGGTATCTTACTCTTAAGAGTAAACAAAGGGTTTATATGGGGGTTAACTAACTAGTGTAGTTAGTTAATAAAACAACATATAAAGGCTTTTTGGGTGTAATCCTAGAAATTTACCAATTTAAACTAGTTACTCCATCTAAATCCATAGTACTCATTATTATGGTCTCGAATAGATATACCAAGCCAAGTTCTAAAGTCTACAACATCACCGGCACACTCATATTTTGTGGAATTTGGGTAAACATTTGGAAACAGATAAGGTTAAATCCTCACAATATCTAATAAGGGTTATTGTTGATCCCAATAAAATAGATCTTTCTTAGCTTGTATAAGGTTAAGTTATTTTGAATAAATCCAAAACAACTATGATAGAAACTTTGATTATGAATATCAAAGACTATGCGGAATCTAGTCAATGATACTAAGAAGAATTTGAATGAAACAGTAATGAATAAGATTAATAACAAACAGTTTACCAAACTTTCAGCCTCAATATAATACGAACACTCTTAATAGTGTTAGGGTTGGTTGACAAACTCCTTCGAAGCTACAAATAGATGGGACAGTAAATGAAGAGGAATGATATCTATCTCAATGCCCTAGGACCTCCTTTTATACACCAAGGAGTCCTAACTGGCTTACAATATTTTCCTAAGTTATCATGATCTTCTAAACAAATAACTTATACATATCTTTTACAAAAATATCTCATACTTATCACATAAGTATTCTTGATCTCCAATCAATCTTTATCTTTTCAGTAGTCTTAATCCTTGAGCAGTTGTAATCTTTTAGCAAATGTAACTTTATACTAGCAGCACTAACTCTGAATAAGTAGTTGTAACTTTGTACCAGCAGCACTAACTGAGTACAAGCAGCATTAACTACTTATAATATTTTCTTCATTCTTCATCAGCAGTACTAACTTACACTAGCAGTACTAACTACTTAGTATATTTTTCATTAAGATTACTAACAACACTAATTTATGCTTACCAGTACTAACACACACCTGAGCAGTAGTAACATTAAGAACATCATGAAGTCTTTTAATCCTAATAATCCTCCCCTAAACTTGATATTTATCTTCAAAATCATCAAGTTTCTTTTTAAAAAGTCTTCACCGTCACCAGGAGGATGCTTCTAAACACTTCATTATTTCTTGAGCTGCTTTTTTCATAAGCTTAAGAAGTTGATAACACATTTCATTCAGATGATCACTTTGAAGCTTCTTGTTCAACATCTCTGTAATTGTTGCTGGTGTAAGGGGATATCTCTTCTCAACTAACATAAAGAGATGCATATTTAAAAACCTCACAAAGTATACTCCACAGGAATCAAATAATTTCTAAATCAACACTTTTCTTTCCTAGTAGATTTCTCCACACTGTACCTTCTATATTATGCTCAAACATTGTCCTTAGATCACCCTATAGTACTCTCTCATATCCCTCTTCTGGTCTTGTAGATCCATGCTTAACTTTCACCAATTTCCATAGAGTTTCCAAATCTTCTTTGTCAAAATCTCTAAGCATCTGAATCATTGATGAGTACCTTTTTGAACTTTCATCAGCTCTTATGATTTGATAGTATCCAAGCTTTCCTTTTAATGATCTTCCAGTTAACAATGCTTGGAGGTTTAGTAGCTAATGGTATAGCATCAATTGCTACTTCCTCTTTATCAGGAACAACCTCTATAAGCTTTTTCATCTTAGCTTCTTCTTGATCATCATCTATCTTTTACTTCTTAGCTACTTCTTGTCCTAGCTCTGTGCCTACTCTCTTTGTACTATCCTCTGCTTTCTTTTCACTTCTTTCAACCAACTTTGTATCCATATCAACAAACATATTTACCCTTGTCATGGCTTTATCAAATAACTTTTGAATTTCTGCAAATGACTTGTTCTTTAATTGACTTTGCTTGTAACTAGTCATGTGTTTTAGATAAGTTAACATTGTACTTTTCTTTTGTGTTTTAGTTGGTGGCTTGTTCCTCCTTTCTTGGGCTTTTAATGCTGCAAAGTATTTCTTTCGCTTCTCCAAGAATTCTACAAGCAATCTTGCCTACTCTTTATCTATCAATTCTTCTTGCTCTCTTGCTTGCAATCTTTTAGCTAATAACCTATCAGCATCCATCATTGCTTGTGTGTTATCCCATGATTCAATTAAAGCTATGTTGGCTTCTTCTTCCTTTTGTCTTGCAAGCCTTTCTTTTTCTTCTTCCAATTTAGCTTGTAATTGAGCTTGAAGATTTAGAGCAACCTCTTGATCATACATAATTTGATCCTTCTTCTTCAAAGGCTTCTCAGGCTCAGTCATTTTTGCCTTGCCTTTGTCCTGTGAAGGTTTTTATGCAACTGGTGTTGTTGTTGTAGATTCACTTGGCTCTTGAATCATAACCCCTCTAACTTTAGGTTTTGCAGCTTTGATCTCTATTAAAGTTTGAGCCAGGGTCAATTCACCAACAGTTGTTGTTGTAGCACTATTAGTAGTAACTTCAACACCAGTAGTAGTAACTACTTCACTAGTAGTTGTAACTGGATCAGCAGCACTAACCTCCTTCTCAACCACATCATGTTCTGCAAACACTTCTTCACCATCAAGAATACCTGTATTAAACATTTATTCATCATTCCTCCCCTGAATCTCATAAACCAAAGTAACCTCTGCAACAACATCAATATCAGCTATTTTCCTCCCCTATTTGGATGCATCCTCCTGAGCACCCAAACCTTCATCATCAAAGGAAATAACTTGTGCAGATCTACCAATATTGAATAGTCTTTTGAGCTTATGAGTTCTTGACCCTCCTTTCTTCTCTAACCTCTTGACTCTCAACTTCAAACTTGAAATATCCTGTGCTTGAGCAGTTTTAGTATTTTCCAGGTCAAGGACTCTCTGTTGCAATTTGGTACAAATTTCCATCAATTCATTTAGTTTAATACTATCCTCACCACTGAGCAGTGGATCATTGGAATGTGTAGGTACACTTTCTACATTTGCAGTCTCATCTGCTATAGGTTCTGTAAGACCACTAGGTTGAGGAACTTCAATGTCCTTCCTCTGTTTCCTCCTAGGTTGTTTCTTCTAAGGTTGTGATGTAGATGGTTGAGTAATAATGGGTGTGTGATGGGGATCAGTAGGATTAGCTGAACCTTCACCTATTTCTTCATGAGCTTGAACCATCATTATTGGAAATAAAAGGGTGACTTTCCTAGAAAAACATTTTCCTTCCCTCTTCATGTTCCCAAAGACCTTCTTAGTATGAGAGGGGGTAACAAAAATCCTTTTGTGATGTGACATATCTCTAAGTTGTTGATTCACAAATAGTTGTACAAATCTTGGATACATTAGAAATTTAACCCCACCTTCCAAGTTCTTCACCATATTATCAAAAATATACTTGGAAAAATTAAAATTTTGGTTTGTGGCTAAGCAGATTATTGCAGAGGCCATAGTGCTACAAAATTCATTCCATGCAGTAGTCTTAGCACTTAGGCATTGCAGAATAGTATGAATCAAAAACTTCCATTGAGGAGAAAAGAAAGCTTTATAAAATGTAAGCTTCTGAGTAAGTTTTTCATACCCCATTCTTGTCAGTTCTTCAAAAATGGTAGCAGTGGGTAGACATTCAGTACCTTCAACATCTTCTAGGTGAAGATCTCTTCTTATTGTGGATTCAGTGATGATCACCTTCTTCTTATCCATTAGGGCTTGCAATTGTACTTCCCCATTAACCGTTTTCACTTTTGCAGTAGCCTAAAATTGCTCAATGCATGAAGTATATATAGTGGGATTGATCGTTAAAGCATACTTGATAGTGTGTGCATTCAGAAAATCAACTATCTCCTCAAACCCAGCACTTTCAGTGGGTTTCTCCAAAAACGCGACTAAATTATGAGTATCATCAAACTTTAGATCCGACATTGTATTGGGTTTTGATGAAGAATGATGAAATTGAGTTAAGGTTTATGATTATAGAGTATATTAAAGATTAAAATCGATTGAATGAGTGATTGAAACCCTTAATCGAAGTATTTATAAAATACCCTCAACAGTATTAACGTTCACCAGCAGTTGTAAGTTTATGCCTAGCAGCATTAACTTTCAACTGGCAGTAGTAAGTAACCTAGCAGTAGTAACTCAGTAGTAGTAATTTATGCTTAACAACATTAACTTTCACCAGCAGTTGTAAGTTTATGCCTAGCAGCATTAACTTTCAACTGGTAGTAGTAAGTTTATGCTTAACAACATTAACTTTGAGTCACAAGTATAAACTTCAATTCCATTCTAAATAGCTTTTCCATCATCAATGTAACCTTTTGGTTTACAAAAACTCTTTGTCTGTTTTTGATTTCACACATCTCTCTTTTTGTTTTTTAGCTCACTATATATCTCGATTCTTTTTCTCACCAATTCACTCTATCTGTTTTTATTTTCACACATCTCTCTTTCTATTTTTCAGCTCACTATATCTCTTTATTCTTTTTCTCACTAAATCACTCTGTCTATTTTTATTTCATACATCTCTCTTTTTGTTTTTATTCTCACTTATTCTCTCAATTCTCACAGTATTAATTATACTTAACATTATTAAGTATAACTAACAGTATTAACTTAGCAGTATTAAATATAACTAGCAGCACTAATTATACTTAATAGCAAAAACTTGAAGTTACCAGTACTAACTCAAATTTCCATCCTTAGCAGCTTTTGTATTCCATTCCAATCATCATTTGTATATAATCCGCTGCATATGAACATAATTATCCTCCCCTTAATCAATACTTCAGAGGTTAAGCATTCCAATACTTGCAATCAGATATTCAAATCTGCTAACATCAAATGCTTTTATGAGCAAATCTGCAACATTCTGATCTGTGTGAATCTTGATCAGCTGAATAAGCTTCTTTTCATTGGAATCTTTGATAAAGTGATGCCTAATATTAATGTGCTTTATCTTTGAGTGAAAAACAGGATTCTTCACTATGCAAATAGTACTCTCATTATCAATGTGAATCTTAGTCTGCATAAAGTTATATCTATAATCCAGCAATTGATTTTAGATCCAAAGCACCTGTCCACAGCAATTTAAAGTAGCTATATACTCAGCTTCAGATGTGGAATTAGCAACCACAGTCTGCTTCTTGCCTTGCCATGAAATTAATCTACACCTTAGGAATTGACAACCTCCTGTTGTGGACTTTCTATCTAAGCTTGCTCCTACATAGTCACTGTCGGTTTATGCCACCAAATCAAAAGGTGAATCCTTAGGATACCAAAGGCCCAATTTAGGTTGACCTTTTAAGTATCTAAAGATCCTTTTCATAGCATGAAGATGTGAACTTTTAAGATTGACTTGGAATCTTGCACAAGCACATACTGCAAACATAATATCAGGCCTTGAAGAAGTTAGATACATCAATGACCTAATCATGGATCTATACAAGTGTTTATCTACATCTTTACGATCTACATCTTTGAGCAAAGGCTTATGGGTTTCCATGGGTGTGCTTGCTGTTTTGACATCACTAAAGCCAAATTTCTTCAAAATCCCAGTCACATACTTGTCTTGGATTATAAAAATCCCATCTTCATTTTGCTTCACTTGCATGCCTAGGAAGAATGTGAGTTCACCCATAGAGCTCATTTGAAACTTCTTATGCATCATTTCTTCAAAATCAGTGCATAATGACTTCTTTGTAGAGCTAAACATGATATCATCTACATATACTTAAACTAATAAAATATCACCTTTGTTCTTCTAAAACCCATTGTCCAACAAGTAAGTGGACAAGGTTTTATACCAAGCTCTGGAAGCTTGATGCAAACCATAAAGTGCCTTTTCTACTTTGTATACTCTGTCAGGGAAGTCTGGATTTTCACATCCTAGTGGTTGACAAACATAGACTTCCTCTTCAATCTTACCATAAAGAAAAGCACTCTTGACATCCATCTAGTACACCACAAAGTCTTTAAATGAGGCATAGGCTAAGAATAGCCTAATTGCTTCAATTTTGACAACAGGAGCAAAAACCTTATCATAGTCTATTCCTTCTTCTTGTGTGTATCCTTGTGTAACCAATCTTGCTTTATTCTTAATCATAATACCTCTTTCATCTTTCTTGTTCCTGTACACCCATTTAGTACCAATGGCCCTTTTGCCATTAGGCAAATCCATCAAGGTCTAAACCTGTTGTAACTTGAACTGCAGAAGCTCCTCTTGCATAGCTTCTATCCAACTTGGCTCTTTTAATGCTTGGAGTACCTTCTTTGGCTCTTCTTGTGATAAGAAACATGTAAACAGACAATTTTGAAAGTCTTTATGGTTTGTTCTTTGCTGAACTGAACTAAACAAACCATGTTCTTTCAAATTCTTTGTCATTCTTCTTGTTTGAGGTGCCAAATTCAAGTCTCTAATAATTTGTTCAACTGGATGATCTTTATGTATTCTTGTAGTTGGAATAAGACTGACAGGCATAAATGCATCCAAATTGTTTATGTCAGCCTCTGCACCAACATCTTCATCATCATCTGAATAAACAATATCTTCCAATTCAGGCATATTTAGATCATCAGCACATCCATAGACTATATTTTCATCAACAGAATTGTCATGTATGCCATCAGCATTAACAATTAGACTAACAGTATTAATATTGTTAGTGTTGTTGACATTTACATCCTTCTCTTGATTAACTCTTGGCTCTTCTGTACTTGGAACCTCACTATCTTCATTCCCTGGATCTTCAGCATCCTTCTTTTGATCCTCCCTTGATGGTTTGAATCCAGCATCAGGTGAATCCTTTGAGCTAGAAGAGAATGATGGATCTTGAGTCCATAATGGTAGTAGTATGTAATCTTTGCCAGGTACTATCTCCACTCTAGCTTTACCTGCATTATCATATGCTTTTATACCTACACTACCATTAGATTGATTCTCTGCAACAATTGGCTTATAGTTCATAGACTTTGTTAGTGCATCTATATCAAAAAGCCAATTTGGTCCACTTCCTGTAATATTAGGTGTATTCTCACTTAATTGAACATCCAGGTTCTCTTTTACTATCCTAGTTCTACTGTTGAATACTCTAAATGCTTTGCTATTGGCAGAGTACCTTACAAAGAATCATTCATTAGCTTTTCCATCAAATTTACCTAGATAATCTATGGTATTAAGGATTGTAACAAGACACCCAAATGGTCTCATAAAGCTTAAGGCAGGTTTTCTACCTAGAAAAAGTTCATAAGGGGTCTTGTTGTGAGGCTTGATAACTAACACCCTATTTTAGACATAACAAGTTATATTAACTACTTCAGCCCAAAAAGTTTTTGGAAATTTTGAATCAGCTAGCATAGTCCTAGAAGCCTCTATTAATGTCCTATTTTTCCTTTCTGCTACTCCATTTTGTTGTGGAGTCCTAGTAACACTAAATTCCCTCTTAATACCCTTCATTTTACAGAACTGATTCATGACCCTATTCTTGAATTCAGTCCCATTGTCACATCTAATCATTTTCACCTTAAGGTCTATTAGATTTTCTATGTCTGTTATGAATGTTTTAAGGATTTAACTAGTTTCATCCTTAGTGGCTAAAAAGAAAACCCAACTAAACCTACTAAAATCATTCGTGACAACTAGGCAGTACATCTTTTTCATTAAACTCTTTACAAATGTTGGGCCAAATAAATCCATATGTAACATTTGTAATGGTTGGCTGATTGAGCTGACTGTTTTAGTCTTACAAGAACCTTTGTGTTGCTTTCCCTTCTAACAAGCAACACAGGTTTGATTAATTTTAAAAAGTTTTGAAGGTAAACCTCTTACAAGGTTAGTTTATTTATTGTTTTGAAATTTACATGTCTAAGCCTTTTATGCCAAAGATTATATTCATCTGGTGTGGCTTTTGAAAAGAGACAAGTGAGACCTCCTTGAGGAACAACATTCTTTAAATCACATTGTACATGTTA
>BQNB010044969.1:0-26629 GCA_026074375.1 Tanacetum coccineum
TAGAAAAATCAAAACCAAAACTGAAATTCGTCACTGTTTTACACATTGATTTTGTAACGACCCTTTGACCCACTTCCCGACCATAAACATTCACGAGGACAACTTTTATGGAAACTAGACTTTCTGAGATTATCTCCAGTATGTTGTAAATTGTTTATTTGAATTTTTATGAATGAGTTATGCTCGTTACAAAACTGCCTAAAATTCTGCAGTGAATTAAACAACTAATTCGGGCGATCTAGACCCTAACGCAAGGTCAAATCTCGTAACCAATTAAACTAATGATCAAACAATCATTATAACATTATAAACTTCTAGAAAAATCAAAGCCCTAATTTATAAACCCTAATCCATCAAGCTTAGATTACAAGAATTGAAAATTAAATAACTAGAATTAAACAAAGATTAGAAAATACCTTAACCAAGAACCCTAAAATTTTCTTCTTTTTCTTCTTTTGTAAAATCGGCCAAACTTCAATAGGGGCTTAGGGATTTTTTTTTGTATTTATAGGCTCCTAAGGTAATCCTAGATAAAGCCTAGTTAGTGTTTGATTTCTAATACAACTCTATTTTTTCTTTTCTTTTATTTGGCCGAATAGCCTTTTATTTATTTTATTTATTTATTTTTCAATTTATTAATTGCATAATTACCTGTATTTTCTTAAATTTTTATAAAAAACCTTAACAAATTTGACTATACCTTTTTGCTTAAATGCAATTCACTAGACTTTTAAAAATAACTTTTAACTCTTCATTTTCAACCTAACTTTCCTAAAATAGAAATTTTACATTCTTCTTAACTTACCAGTAAAAATCTAAACCTATCTTAGACTACTAACACAAAAATACATATACGTAAAAATACTTACACATTTAACACAGAAATGCTCGAATCACAATAATCATTTCCTCGTCACTCAAAAGTGAACGAAATGAAATTAACCAATTTCACCACAATTCCAATCTCATTGAGATGATCACACTCATTAGATTGATTACCAATACCTCATAAACACATATAAATACATAGAATCACATAAATCATACATTGCAACAGGCACCTAATTCAATACTAACGGTTTGACTAACCTGCTCAAGCCATGGTTGTCACACTCCTCTTGTTCTTGTACTGGTGTACTAAAGATGTTGATAAATTCATCTTTGTCAAATTGTGCATTTTCGGTATTGGTTTCTGCTTGAATAATGTTCTCAGGTGCAGTGACAGTTGGTACTTGAGTTGGAGTTTGATGTGTTGATTGAATGTTCAATGGAGGTGGATCTGCAACATCGGTTGTTGTAGAAGAGTGAGTTGTGTTATGTTGTTGACGTTTATCGGGATTATCAGCAGCATGTACAGCGGAAGACTTTGACACAACATGAGAAGTTCCATTGAGTAATTCACTGAACATCAGACTATATAGCAATTCCAGCTCATTTGACGTTGTTACTGTCTCAGCAACTTGAGGAACATTTTCTGGACTTTATGGACCGCGACTTAAACTGTCTTGTTAAAAAACCGTTGTCGAACATTGTGGACCGAGGTCAGAACTGATGTGATCTGACGCCATTTGAGGCAATTCGTCAAAGTTAACATGAATTGTTTCAACTATTATTATTGTTCTCTTGTTAAATACCCTGTAAGACTTTGACTGAGTAGAATACCCAACAAAAATACATGCATCAGCTTTTTCCTTCATTTTATCAAGATTTTCACCATCTCTGACAATATAGCAAAGAGAACCAAAGATGTGAAAGAACTTAACTGACGGTTTTTGGGCATTGATGATATGGTAAGGTGTTTTCTCATGTCAAGGAATTACAAGTGAACGGTTTTGAGTAAAACATGTTGTTGCAATTGCTTCAGCCCAGAAGAATAACGGAACTTTAGCTGCGCTTAACATTGTTCGAGCAGCCTCAACTTCGTGTCTGATTCCCTCTTTTGCAAAGTATGCATGAAGAGTTTTATTAAGAAATTCTATGCCTTTGTTAGTTCGAACTGTTATAACTTAAGCATGAAGTCCTCTTTAGACAAGTGGGAGGAAATCAATGAGAACTCTAGGTGTTTCGTCTTTGGACTTCAAGAAGTGAGTCCAGGTATATCGGGAGTAGTCATCAACAATTACGAGAACATATTTCTTTCCATTAATGCTTTCTACCCGCATTGGACCACATAAGTCCATGTGTAGAAGTTGTAACCGTCTTTTTGAGCTCGGGGTAGTCTTAGTGTGAAAAGACTTTCTTTTTGCTTTCCCCAACTCACAAGAAGAACACAGATGATCTTTGACGAATTTTAGCTTTGGAAGGCCATTCACAATATTATTCTTTGAAAGCAAGTTGATGGTGTCGAAGTTTAAATGAGATAGACGACGATGCCATAACCATGCTTGAGACGATGTTGCTTTAGCCATTAAGCAAATTGGATTGGGAGAAGTTGAGTCTTGCAGAGTAATGGAATACAAATCTGTGCCACGAGAATGTGTGAGAAGATCATTTCCCTTCAAATCACAGATATAACATGTAGACTTCCGAAAAGCAACTTCCAAATCCGTCACAGAATTGACCAACCGAGAATAAATTATGATTAAGCCCTTCGACATAATAAACCCGTTTGATGGTAATCGTTCCTTGAACCAGATCTCCATAACCAAGAATTAGTGCAATTTGATCATTTCCAAACTTCACCGTTCCCAGAAATTTCTCCACAAAATTAGTTAGAAGTTTGAGATTTCTGGTCATGTGCTTTGAGCACCCAGAGTCGACAATGAATAGAATGATCTCAACGAGCTGCAAAAGAATTAGAAGACAATGGAGTATTGGACACAATGGAGCACCTAGGAGTCTTATGTTCCAAAATATTAGCAGTTCTAGATGCATTTCCTAGAGGCATACTAACGTTTGGGTTAACATTTCGTATTTGAGACTTAGGTTTCCAATTATATCCGGATGGTGTATACTTAGAATATCACCAACTGCATGTCTTACTAACTTGCTCATATAGCTTCCTAGTTATGTGTCTAGATTTCTTGATAGTGGAGTCTGCTGCAACAGTTTTCCTACTGGATGTGGCAACAGATTGGTTCACATTATGCTTAGGTTCTCTAGTACTAATAGGCACAACCATTAGTTGTCTAGTCCTAGAATTCACGCCATTGATATAATGTAGAACACACAAATCATGATTGCCATTCAGCACACATTTTCTACAAGTAACACAGACAAAGTTAACATTTGAGGTCTTAGCATTCAAACTGTCATTACACGCAGTTACAAATGTTTTATTTTTAGAAAACTTAAAATTCATATGGCGGTCTTCTACTTTTTTGTTTCTTCCCTTGACTATTGTTAGGCATGACTCTATCTTCCAATTGATTGCTCTTAAGTTATGATCTGCTAACACTAGTAGTGGGAGTTACTCCTGTAGAGAAAGACACACGCTTGTTAGTTTTTCTAATGTATTGAGGCAACTGTTGTGTTCGAGTTTGATTAGGCTTTGTGTGCACTTTATACATTCCTGGTGCAATAACATTTGTGTTCTTGAAAATTGGCAACACATTCTGAGGCAAAATCTGTACAGTGACTGGTTTTGAAAAATCATGGGACACATTTTGTGTGGTAACTGGCTTTGACTTTGAGAAATCTTTTTTTGCAAGAGAATCTAAAAAAATAGATGGTTTACCTAAAATTGATTGTCTTTGACTTTTAAAAGCATTCGTTGTCGAATAACTGATGATTTTTCAAACTTAGTTTCTACAAATTTTCCTTTCATCTTTTCTATGAGTTTCTTCAACGCACTTATTGCAATTCCTTTGTCTTGTAATTTAGCTTTCAAGTCTTGAATTTCAAAATACTGTTCACGTTCTTTCAGAAATACGTTTGACTGATTTTCTTTGAAAGATTTGTCATTTTTTATCTTTTCTTTGCATTGTTGTAAATCAAGTTCAAGATTAATCGCATGTTTCTAAAGTGCTTCAAAACTCTTTGACATTGTTCTACTTTTTGAAAGCTCTTTTTCAAGATGTTCACATTTTTCTATAGTTTCCAAGTAATCACATTGCAAATTAGTGACTTCATCCTGATCAGTGTACATACCAAGTATTGCATTCATGTGATCAGCATAGTAATATTCCCTTGAAAGACGGTCGATTTCATTCAAAAACTGTATTTTTTAAGTTTCCAGTTGAGATTTGAGAGTGTCTACTTCATGTTCAAGAGAATTAAAGTATCTTAAATCTACAACCATTTCCTCGTTCAAACACAAGTGAAATTTTTCTAAGTCTGCTAATTTGGGGGCCAAAATTTCCTTCTATTGTGTTTTGAATGAAAGGATCGATGTTACCAAAATATGTTCTTTTGGCGATTGTTTGTTTGCAATGTTCTACTCCGTAAAAAATCGTGTCAACACTCTTTTTAGTCTTGAAAAGTTCTTTAGAGCTTTTACACTTTTGATCCCAAGGAATGGATTCATCCATTTGTTTTTCTTACAAAGTTGTTTGTTTACGAAAAGACTCTTTGGAAAATTCATTATTAGAAGATGTATGACTCATCTTTGACGTTCTTGGAAAATAGTGTTATTCAGGCGAATTTTCCCATTGTGGAACGAACAAATCATAAAGATTATTCAACTTGTCATAATCAAACAGTTTGATTAAATCGCTTAATTTTGATCGACTTTCTTTGTCAAGACGAATCGTTTCGTCAGATTCAGGGGCTAACATTAACGCAAGATTATCATTATAGCAACCTATATCATACAGACGAGGATTCGCTCTTTGAGCTTTCTTGAGGAACTCAGGTTTTGCAAAACTCGTTTTACAATTACGATTAAGCATATTCATTGTTTGAACAGATTGGCCGGTTTTATATACAATATCATTCAAAACCTTGACTTTGTTTTCTAAAGCAATGACTTTATCAAGTTCTTTATCTTCACGAGTTTTGTAAAGCTTAATCTGAGCCTCTTTTGCTTGTGACATTATGGAGATGGTTTCTTGATGTGCACAAAGCTCCTTTTTCATATCCGAAATCGTTTGATTTAAATCATTTATTTGTTGAGTATATGCATTAGATGATTTTTCAAAATCGATTTTGTATGACATTAAATCCCCTTTAGCTTTTGCACAATCAATTTCCACCTTTGACGCATAATTCACATTATTATACTTATCAAGTTCCGCTTGGAACTTCTTAAGGTCTTTAAACATCAACTGATTAGTCTTAGACAATTCATTGTTTGCTTCTTTGAAATGGTTATTTGATGATTATAACCTTTTATTTTTAGTTTTGAAATCCTCAATTTTACCTTTTAATTTATCAACTAAAGCCTTGTTTGATGATTCCAAAAATTTATTTCTGTTTTTGTTGTCATCAATTTCACATTTTAGTTTCTGAATTAAAGAAGCAAGCAAATCACGTTCTTGATCAAGATCATCAGTATCATCCTGGTCATCCTGAACTCTATCATAACATATATCCAATGAATCAATAGTGATATTGGTGTCACTTTGTTCCGTCAGATATATGTCATTACTAGATTCAGGTTGCACAGGATGTTCATTTTCCATGGCAAACACATTATAGTTATCATTATTGTTTTGTATCTTATGCATTGGCTCATCATTAAAGATTGGTCCAGAATTGTCAACTGGATCTGGAGTAACCTCTTGAATCTGTACCATGTACATATAATGTGCTTCCAATTCCTGATTGTTAGACTCATCATCAGTATCATCTTTCCAATCAGCTTGTTCTGCATTCAACTAAATCCTAGCTTCCTCTTGTTTGCACAATAACATCTTTTCCTTGTGATAAGCTGCATCCTTTACTCGTTTCGCTTTTTGACATTCCCTTGATACATGCCCATATTCCTTGTAGTTATAACACTGAATCCCAGACTTCTGCACAACCGGAGTACCTACAACCCTAGCCCTAGCAACATTAACTACCCTCTGATTATCATACCCAATGCCTCTGTTGATTCTTAGAGAATTATCTTGATTAGTTATACTGGTGTTTGATGAAGTTCGAAGGTTGTTGTTGGTAGGTTTGTAGATTTTCTTGAATGAGAGAGAAATTAAAGCCATGAGTTTGTCAATCTCCTTTTCCTTTGACATTTCCTCATCTTCAGTAACCGTATCAGTTTCTGGATCATAAGTAGGAGCAGAAGAGGTAACAATTGCTTTTCCTCTGTTTCTGGTAGAATGTTGTGATCTGGTGGAGGAATATTGAGTGTTTTGAGTATGATGGTTTTGATGATGGTAAACTGGTTATTGTTAAGCAACAAGTGCAAGTGGATTAGCAGTACGTGCTAGTCTTTCAGCTCTTATTATCATTGACCGTTCTTCTTGGTTTGGCTTCAGGATGTCATAAAGTTTGTGATAGACAGACGTCTTCAGCTCTTGACTCTTCTTAAACATATGTCGTCATCAAACCTTTGCCATTCTGGCTGTAGTTGAAGTAAGAACTGGGCATTCACTTGATGATTTGTAACATGACACTTATTTCTGACAAGCTCATTCTATCTTGTAAAACCTTGAGTATTACGATTCAAGAGATTACCCTCCCAGTGATGTGAATTTTCAAACTCCCAATATAAATTGGTTTCAGATCTTGAACATTGATTGATTCACCTTGTTTTCAAACCTTCAAATGGCGTTCCACATTTCACATGCATTGGACATGAATCAACTGTGGTGTAGATATCGTTATTATCCTGTAAGAATGATCTGAACGGCTTCAGCTTCAGCATTCAGTTGATCGCGTATGTCTTGTGAAACATTCTTATAGTTCTCTATATACCTCTTTGTAGTTGTTTCAGAACTACCTTCAACAACTAGAACTGTCTTCTCAGCCCATTGATACGTGTATGGTGGATTTTGGAGACAATAGTGGATGAGTTCACTGTTAGGTTTGGTGTCAATGTATCTCTTGATTCTGGAGTTCCACTGAACGTAATTACCCGGTGCTAACATTGGTGGACGATCTTTGCACCCGCTTCATGTAGCATTATGAAGAGCATTCGATGATTGAGTTTGCAAATTGGTATTTGAATTTGACATTTTGATGAAGTTGTGAATGGATATCGGATCTTAAGTGTTATGAAGTGTTGATTGTATTGTGGTGAGAGAGAATGCAATTAACTCCACGGGATTTTACAACTCTATGATTAAAACCGAGAAGGAAAAAGTTTACTTGACGGGATTTTACAAAATCAATAAAAAAACCGTGAAATTAAAATTGACATGTTTCGCTTGAGGATTGCATATTTCGCTTGGTTAAACGTTGCATGTTTCGTTTGAAGATTCAATACTTGTTACGCTTGAAAATCAAATTTGCATGTTTCGCTTCAACTTCTAAACATATTTCGCTTGGCCAGTAACTATCATATTTCGCTTGTCCATTAACATATTTTGCTTCAAATTTTCGCTTGGCAGTTGACATATTTCGCTTGACAATTAACGTTCATGTTTCGCTTGTCTTTTGTTAACATATTTCGCTTCAAATTTAAACCTGCATGTTTCGCTTCTCTATCAAACGTACATATTTCGCTCCAAATTTCACCTGCATATTTCGCTTGACACTCAAACGTACACATTTCGCTTATCCTATGACATGTTCCGCTTGATGTCTTTGTCAAGTGAGGACCACTTAACTAACAAACAAGTTGTCATATTCTTTGTGAAGCAAAAAAGATGGATCTTGGTTCCCTTGTGTGACCGGTTGGGACCACAAAGAGGATAAGATAAACCACAAATAAGCTTTGAAAATAAGCAACCAAAATAAGCTTTTAAATAAGCTAGAAAATTAGGAGAAAACTAAAAGGCTAGTTTGAAGAACAAAGTGAAAGGATGACGTGGCTCTTGAGTATCTTCTGAAACACACAAGAAAAACACCATGTCAAGAGAAAAGAAAAAAAATAAGCCGATTGTTATGAGCTTATAAAAAACGATCTAAAAACTTATTTAAGACATGGAATGACTACTAAATAAGCTTTAGAACTAGTATAGCAAAGAGAATATAAGCAAAACAAATCAATAAGCCCTCAAGAAAGTGAGACGAGAGCTTATGAACAAAATAAGCCATGAAAAAGCTTAGAAAACCACAAGAATCGAACACTACACACCATTTGGTGAGTGATACCACATGTTGTCTTGTATAATCCTTCACAACTTCAATAAGAAAACTCGAATAAGCTATAGATAAGCCCTTAATGAGCCGGATGTAAGAAAAGAAAGGTAGAGAGAGAAAGAAACTAGAAAACTTAGATTAGAGAGAGAAAGGTGAGCTACAAGTGTGTGAAAAATGTAACGAACACCCTCTCCATGTGTGGAGAGGGTTATTTTATACCCTTAGCCATTTACTTGGCACATGGGCTTTTCTAATTGGACCGGGCTTGGCAAAACTTAGGCTTTGAGCCCGAAACACGGATAATATTAGATTACAATCTAAGCCCGTTGAACCCGACTAGCCTATTACAATACAAGACCTAGTTTGACTTTCTAAGACCGATAACATTCTTGTTTGACTTAATATAATTAAGGCTAACACTTAGGAAAAGGAATTAGGAAAAATGGCCTTTACATTATGAAAATAGGGAACTCTCCAAAAGACGCCCTTTGTCTAACCTTTATAGATGATATTTTGACCTTATGGCATCGAAGATTGGGTCACGCCAATATGTGACTTATACAATCGCTATCATCTAAAGAACCTGTTAAAAATTTACCAAAACTAAATTTTCGAAAACACAATTGCACGCTTGCACTGATGGAACACAGTCATGAAGGCTAAAAACACGGTCTCTACTTCTAAATGTCTAGAACTTTTGCATATGGACTTGTTTGGTCCGTCGGCCGTTCAAAGTTACGGAGGCAACTTCTACACTTTGGTCATTGTTGACGACTATTCAAGATACACTTGGACAAGATTTTTAAAACATAAAAATGAAGCTTTTGATCATTTTGAAATTCTAAGTAAAAAGATTCAAATCCAAAAGGGTTGCCCCATTATTTCAATTCGTACGGATCATGGTCGGGAATTTGATAATGAAGTACAATTCGGAGCTTTTTGTGATGCTAATGGCATTACTCATAACTTTTCGGCTCCACGTACTCCACAATCAAATGGGGTAGTAGAACGTAAGAATAGAACCTTACAAGAAATGAGTAGAACTTTGCTAAATGAACAATCAATCCCTCAAAAGTTTTGGTGTAATGCCGTTGACACCTCCACCTACATTCTAAATAGGATTCTTATTAGACCTTTCCTCGGAAAAACTCCTTATGAGCTTTTCAAAGGTAGAAAGCCCAACTTAGAATACTTCAAAGTTTTTGGTAGTAAATGTTTCATTTTAAATACCAAAGACTACCTTACCAAATTCGACCCTAAATCAACCGAAGGTGTTTTCTTAGGATATTCCCCTAATAGTAAAGCTTATGTAGTTCTAAATAAAGAAACCATGAAAGTCGAAGAATCTCTCAATGTCAAGTTTGATGAAACTCCTCCTCCTAGTTCACCTCCTTTAGTAGATGATGACTTACTAGAAGTCGACATCATAGAAAACCAAAGTAAAGACTTAGAAGTCAAGGAAAATGAACCATTAAATAAACAAATCTCGAACATCAAAGAATCTAAAGATCATCCCTTAGAAACCGTCATAGGAAACCTTAATCAAAGAACTCTAAGATCTCAAGTTCAAAAATAACTTTCAGTACTAGAAAGAAAATGATTTCCATGACTCCTTTCGCCTCATGAGCAAGAATAGAAATCATGAATCCTTCTCAGTACTTCCTTTAGTCTTTCTTGGAATATGGTTCATAAATCTTTGATTTGCTTTCTTTAAAATGAGTGTGTGAGGAGCTCAGATGATTCTTGAGTAGTAATCCAATTCATTATTCAAATCATGACTTGGATCACAAATTCGATCATCTTGACAGTTTTGAGTTTGAGCAAGAAATCAGACATACTATTTGCTTGGAGCCCGAAAAATATCAAGTTGCCTCTCAAGATATTTCTTCTACTCCACATGTTTTACCAACATAAAACATGAAAATATCTATATCCTTTTCCAAGATGAAAAGAATATGACCTTGACATCCATCTCACACATGTTATGTTGGGATCATGTTGAATCTACTTGCTCAAATGAACCTATTCCAACTTACGCAACTTTAGAAATCTAAAATCCCTAAATACTCCCTCATTTGTGTCAAATCATTTTCTTACATCTTACTACATTGTTCAATACAAATAAAAACGTTTTTGTATGACTTGTCTCGTAAACGTTTACAAAGAAACACATGGTCAATATGTCATTTCTAACACGTTCATTGTAGCTACATTAAAAGGAGGCTTAGGGTTTTTTCTCTCAAAAATAAAACAAATTTTTCTGTTATCGAGTTAAGAAAAACTACACCTCCAACATATCAAAATTTTTCTCAAAAACCCTCTACAAAAATCATGTCTGCCCGATTGTCGGTTCCATTCACATTTCAAGCCGGTGCCGTCTACAGAATAGCACCGACATAACCAACAGAACTGTTCTCATATATTAATATACGAATTTTTCAAATTTGAAACCAAGTTTTCCCTCCTTGTCGCATCACTTAGGTTCTAAAAATAGAAGTTGACCTTAGCCACAATCTAATCATTAGATTTTAACTAAGTTAACAAGCAAAACATTTAAGTCTAACTTAAATCTTCCTCTATAAATAGTGCACCATTTTTGTCCTTCTTCTTTACTCCTACCTCTTGTGTCCTTCCTTTCTTTACAATGCCTAAAGAGAACAAAACTAATCTAAAACGAACCACAAGAATTAGTGTTAGCCCATGTTGCTTTGTCAATCCAAGAACTTCTTCTCCTCCCTATCAACCATTCTCTCCACCATCGGACTACACAACGGGAGCTCCACCAACTTCTCCGATAATCTCTCCACCACTATCTCCAATAAAAACTAACTCTAATGAAAATTACTTGCTTACTCCTAAGTCAACTCCTCCTCCATTAACTACGCCACCACCCTCTCTTACTCAACTATCCAAGCTCACCTCACCGGTAGCTATTAACCTTGATCCCATTGAAATCTTGTTCTCTACTCCACCATCTTCTTTATCTTTACTAGATGTGCTAGGAGATCTTCCACCATTAACAACAAATCCATCACCTCCTAGATGATCCTTTGCAACCATTGAACGTTTAGCAAATGAACCACCTCTTATTCCTCCCATAGACTTTACTTATCCCTCGCCAACTCCGGAGTTAGAACAAACACCTCCTCCTCTCCCTCCTCAATGCTTGCCTCCTCCACCGTCTTAACTCCCACCTCTTCCGCCATTGGGACCTAACAATCCTTTTCCCTTGCCCACTCATGAGATGTTTTGTGAACATTGCTAAAGGACTCAAGTATTGGTCGACAACCTCCAAGGAGAAATGAGATTCATTCTCAACCACATTCTCGACCGCCTAAATGTCATAACTCACAACATCTAATAAAAGAGACATAAGTAGTAGAATAAAACTAAGTAGATTTATTAGGAATCCTCATTAAGAGTCTCTTGATCATCCTATGTTCTTGTATTATCCTTTATGTTATTGTACCTAAATAAAAAGCATTTGTGATTGGACATTTGTTATCTTCTTCAATAATTATCTATAAAATTGGTGGACTTTGACTTTTTATAAGTCAGCCGGTGCCATTATCTAACAAACCGATGCCTTTCATAGGACAGCACCGGCTAGCCGGTGCTACAGAGGCCATTTCTACTTATTGGACCCCTAACATTTCTTTGAAGGTACTCACAAAGCAAGGGGGTATATCTCATTGTTTCTAACATATTTGTTTTGTAGCATTCATCAAGGGGGAGCTTTCCATCTTGACAATATCTCTACATTTCTCATACATTTGCATTCCATTTTTGTTTTGACAAAAAGGGGGAGAAAGTAACCAAGTTTAAATACAAGTCTAATCATCCCTAATATGTTTTGTCATCAACAAAAAGGGGGAGATTGTTAATACAAATAAACCGATTTTAAACAAAACGTTTTTACAATCAACTTAGACCTAGGTTTTATTAATGACAAAACATAACCATTCTAACTCACATTTCTTCTCAAACCTCTTATCATCTCAAAACATGATCTCTTTACTATCTCCCATCTTTGTAGAAAAACACATGTAACTTGAAAAAGTACACAAATCTTTTTAAACCCTAACTTTACACAAAATCATCTTACACTTATTAATTTAATTATTTCATTTATTGTATAATCAAATGCAGCAAATCCAAGAAAAATCTCATAAGATTTCTTAAGATTTTGCAAATCAAAATTCGGATTTAGTTACTGTTTGCCGGTGCCCTTAGTTTTGCAAGCCAGTGCCATTGGTAAACAGCACCGGAAGAACCGGCCTACAGTAAAATGTTTGGCTATAAATACCAAGCCATTTCTTATGTTTTGACACACCTTTCTCATCTAATCTTCTCTCTAATCAACTGATCTCTCTCTCTCTAGCATCTCTTATTCACGCCCATGATAGTGTTGTGAACATTGCCAAAGACAACTCAAAGTCTTGCGGTCGCACCAACCTCCAAGGAGGCAAAATGGAATTTGATTCTCTAAACCACATTCTTGACCAGCCTCACAAATTCCATTCACTCACAACACTAATTAAAAAAGACTTAAGTCAGAAAAAACTAAGTCTAAATCATTATGAATCCTCCATTAAGAATCTCTTTACTCATCATAAGTCATACTGTAATTATCCTTTAATGTTTATATGTTGTACCACGAATAATTAAGCACATTGTGCTTGGACACATTTGTTATCTACTCTTTAAAAAATTATGTGTAAAATTGTGAAGCATTTCGACTTTTCTATTAGTGCAGCCGGTGTCTTTCTATTCTCCAAACCCACGTGCCACTTGATAATCTCTATGCACCGGCTAGTCGTCTACTACAATACGCCATTTCTATTTCGTGATGACCTCTAACCCATTCTTGCAGGAACAAACAAAGCGAAGGGGGACCTATCTCATACTTCTAAACATATTTTTTTTTGTATTACATAGCATTCATCAAGGGGGAGCTTTCCATCTTGACAATATCTCATACATTTCTCATACATTTTACATCTCCATATTTTTGTTTTCGACAAAAAAGCGGGGGGAGAAAGTAACCAAGTTTAAAGACACATCTAATCAGCGCTTTGGCCCTAATATTTTGTCATCAACAAACAAAAGGGAGATTGTAATACAAATCAAACACCGGTTCACTAAAACAATCGCGCGATACACTACAATCAACACTTAGGCTAAGTTTTTATTCTAATACAAACAATAACCAAACATTTTCTCAACACACACCTCTTCATTTTCTCAAACATGATTTCTTTAACTATCTCCTAACTTTGATAAAAAAGCGCACATGCAACTTGAAAAGTGCACACATCTTTTTAAACCCTATACTTTACATAAAATCACTACTTACACATATTAATACTATAATACATTCATTTTTAGTATATAATCTGTTACACTGTACATTTAGTTAAGTGATGGCGCATTAAATATTCCCAGAGCCTTGTCATAAGTAAAACGTAGGTCTTACTGAGGAATTAGTTAAGCTAGTTGGGCTAGTTGTCGGGCTCAAGCCCTTTGTTCTTATGCATCCGCCCCAACTTTCAAAACGCCCACAAGATAGTCATATTCTGTAGCCATACTTAAAGCCCAAGCTCACAAGTGTGCGAGAGGGTGTTGACTATCTACCACTTTTTTCTTTTACTAACAAGCTAACTATACACTTTCTTCTTCTTGTTTTTTACTATTCTCTCTCTAAAATCTAGTTTTCTTTTTTTGTGTTTGAGGTGATGAAATGATATTACACTAACAAGTGGTATCAAGAGCCACAGGGTTGGTGTTGTGATTCGGCGAGATTTCGCAGTAAAAATAATGTTACAACAGCTATCATTCGGTATTTTGTTTGTTTCATCTCGCACAGTAACATCAAATTTTACCTAGATTTTTCCTACAGTTTTTTCTATTTAAATCTCGTAGACTATGTAACACAAGACACGTGTTCTTTTCCGTTTGTCCGAACTGTGAAAAAAAAAAAATAAAAACTCAATAACGAACGAGAGGACACCTTCTGATTCAACCGATCGGTGTAAAAACTGTCGCACCGCGAACGACTAACTCTGAGAAGGATTCGAACGAGAAACTTTTTTCGAACAGAACGAAACGAGTTCACTCTACCAATATTAGGATCGAACGCGTGACACAACTCAAGGACCGAACGAGACAGAATTCTTCAAGGACCGAGACTGAGATTTCACCGTTCAAGGATCAAACAGAGCCGGCAATCGATCTAGAGGATCGATCTAGAAGAATCGATACTAGGAGGATACGAACTAGCAGTGATTCGAAACTAGCGTAGAACCGAACTGAGGTCGAACTAGCGTACAGGACCGATCCAGAGGCGAACCTGCGAAGCGAACCGAATCAGTGGATGCGACGAGAAAACCTCAAGGCGATCGAAACGAGAAGCAATTTTTTTTTTTTTGAAGATCGAACGAGCAAAAATTTTTTTGGACCGAACGAAAATTTTTTTCTGTAAGCGAAAAGGTTTCAGGAAAACAGCCATAACTTTTGATTCCGTATCCCGTTTAAGGCCCGTGACCCTCTCAAATCGAGAGAAAAACGTGACAGATCAGTTGTACCCAGCCTTTATTGGTTAAGGGATTTTCGAAAGCCCAAACACATGGTTTTGCTTACCGATTATTGACATTTATTTCAGTATTTTTGGAATTTTTCGCCGCGATCCCCGAATCAATCATTCACGGTATCTATGATCTTGTAAATCCACGACTTAATTTCATTATGCGCAGTTTGATCACAAGACGCAGTAAAATCCCTTGTGAACGTTACTTGATTCAAATCCACAACCAACAACAATCACTTTACCCACTAAAGACCTTGTTTATCCTTTCACAATCACTTTGTGCAAGATGTCGACCAGCACGACAGCAAGACTTTGAGAGCACAACGAATTGCGAAACACACATGATCCTTGGCATAATGGCACCACACTCCAGATCACGTGACACCCAGATCACTCATCACTCATTACAACCTACATACACCATCCACAACCAATAACAACTTGTCCCCACAACCTTCTCAACACAACTACCGCCGACAACCAATGCAGAATCTCGAAGACAGTTCAGATCCCACAACTGCAATGAACAAGGCACTTGCTTTATTGGCTAAAGCATTCAAAGTGCAATACCATACAACAAACAACACCAACGAAGTTCATTAATCCCCCCCAATAGTCAATGCCACAACAGGATATGAAGCACGACAGCCAAGACATCATAATGCAAAATGGTGGTGTGG
This sequence comes from Tanacetum coccineum, assembly GCA_026074375.1. Classification (NCBI taxonomy): domain Eukaryota; kingdom Viridiplantae; phylum Streptophyta; class Magnoliopsida; order Asterales; family Asteraceae; genus Tanacetum; species Tanacetum coccineum. The sequence goes on from BQNB010044969.1 coordinate 15,391, forward strand.
GTGGGGTACCTGGGGGGCGATAGGTGAGGGAATATCAAGGAAGCACAAATGTTTGCAGTATAATGGGAATGAGTTTGCGGCAAAATGCGGTCAATCCTGGGTATTTAGAATGTTGAAAATATGAATGGGCTTAGTGTTGTTTCGGAAATTGCAAATCAATATGGGAATGGAAATGTTGTTACAGCACCGGCTGAGGTAATGGTAATGGTATCAATGGTAATCCGATAAGGTGTTACAACTGCAGAGGGTCATTATGCCAGCAACTGCACAGTAAAGCCAAGGAAACGGGAATGCGCTTATCTCAGCCAGCTCAATTGCTCAAGAAGAAGAAGCAGGATCTAAAGCACTCAAGTGAAGTAAATCATGGCTGCTGGCAGATGCTTATGAAGAAACTGAGAGATAAAAGTGACAAACTGCACTTTAGAGGATACATTGCAGACAAGCATCCTTATCTGGACCTCAAGGCTGACAATGCCCCGTCTATGACACACGAGGATAACACTGAGGTACCCAATGATGAAAATTGCAATTATAATGATAAATCAACATGCATACTCACAAGTGCAGTATACTGAATCTCCCAAATCTGAGCTTGATCGTACAAAGAAAAACTTGAAATTTGCAGTATTAAAAAGAGGAAAAAGAATACCCTTTCTTTGGAATAAGTGGTACACCACAATGTGATGAATGCAAATTGAACAAATTTTCGTATGATAAAGCTTAAATGACACATGCAACAAAATACGCGAACGGTTGCAAGCTCAGATTCATGGAGGAGATCTCTAAGGGTAAAAGTGTGATACTCAATTGCATCAAGTATACCTTGGACCCGTTGTCTTTCAAGAAACACTCGAAGATGAGACAAGGTTCATTAGAATCTCACGTTTGAATTATGCAAAGAAAATGCTCACTTAAGACCACATACAAGACCCCGGTTTGAACTCTATCTAAGTGCGACACAAGCGCAAACCATTCATTATTGACTGCGTTGCAAAAAACAATTGATAGCAACACCATCTATGACAACTGCTAAGCCTAAGAGCACCGTTATCATTCGTAACAAGGAGTTCTGAACGACAAGAGCACCACAAAAGTACGAGAACGAATACTTTGCTGTTAACAAGCAAGTCAATCTTGGAGAAAAACACCTTCTCTTCTTAAAAACCACACTTTATTCTGTCACCCACATTTTCTCCAAAATCCTTCGGTTCTCCAAAGTCTTCTGATAAGACGAATGCTTTGAGTACACAACCAGTCTTCAACACTCGCACCTATCCACACAGAATCAAACAAGGTGTGTAAAAAACAACACTGTATAAGGTGATTGCGCCCTCTAGATTCTTTAGACTAATCAGTCTAAGACCTCTAGGGAAAGATAATGTTTTGTCACACAACTAAACCCTGTTAAATCAAGCGTTAGGAACAAAACCAACTTACTGCTATCCAACCAAAATGTCCATCCATAGGCAACAAGCTTAACTCACTAACTCACATGGTTTTTCTCCTACAAGAAGAGTAAACAACACTGCTAAGACTATAAGTCCCACGCCGCTACGGTTCTCCCTCCAAGTCTAAAAGTAGTTGCCTCTCGAATAACTTTGAGAAATTAGAAGAAAACCATAGGAATTCTCTAAACTCCCAGACTCAGAAGCATAATCATCTGAAGTGTAATACACCATTTCAGCTGCTTAAAGAAATGCTAAATTAGAAGTGTTTTGTAGCTATGTGTAAGCAATGTTTTGTTACTGGCAATCATGATGTCTGTATGCTTAATTATGTGAATGACATGAATTCCCGTGCTGATAACCAAAGTGCCAATGTCTCAAAACTTGAAAATCAAAAGAAACATAAGGCAAATGTCAGGAAATCAAAGGAGTTAGGGTCCCAAAGGAAGTCTTGCTTCATCTAGGCCTAGCACAAACACCAAGAAATTTGCCTTAGGTGGATCCACTGAAGAATTTGTGCCATGTGACATGGGAAATATTAACTAGCATCATCAACGACCGAGGAATAAATCTGATAAATTTGTGATGTGACAAATGCAAGTACCAATCTACCTCCCTCGAAACCTTCAGCAAAGGTTTCGCGAATTACCACTTCTCTTCTGGCAGGTTAGTCAAGACTAAGGACACCAACATACTTGAACTTAAGGGGGGGATCGGAGGGGGGGGGAAAAAGCGGGGAAAAACGAGGCGATCTATCCTGTTGTTGCTCTCTAATATTTATACAAGTCAATGTTTATTATAAATGCAATAAATAACCCGTTCTTCAATAAAGGCAATGTACGTGGTTCTGCGTTTATCCTTAACAACGAAAAGAGAAATCTTTTCGGTCTTGACTAGTACTCAAAACATTCAAAGTTTGTTAGACTGAAGTCAAAGGGCTTGTAGCAAATTGTCAGATGGCAAACACCGTTCTATCTAAAAAAAAGGGAGTTGTACGCTTCCAATGCGCTTTACCTTCTAAAACGACGAGAAATCTTCTTGCTTTTCACTTCAGTAGAATATGAAGAGCATGACGTCGATGGTAGAGTTGGAAAGTCTATTCGGTCATTTGTTGAACGAAGTATCCAAATGGACGAAAATCAAAGTTGTTTTCAAAGTCTTCGAGTGCTACTAGACTGCGACCGACTGCATTCAATATATCTCAACACAACACAAGATTCCAACTTCATCTACTTCATCTCTAGCAACAACTATCTCCGCAATGGAAACTTTGGACTTGTAAATAATTATTTATCTTTCTCTGTTATTTTGAATTTATAAATATGTTGAAAAAGAAAATAACTAAATCCACAAAAACCAGAAAAAAAAATAGAAAAACCTATAAAACAAAATACCAAATTCAGAATTTTTCTCAAAAATACAAAAAATAATCTCTAGTTCGATCACTCCTAGTTCGATCCCCCTAGTTCGATCCTCCCTAGTTCGAACCAAAATGAAAATGCACTCGTTCGATCAAAACAGAAAAACCACACGTTCGATCCAAAGAGGAAAGTAAACTCGTTCGATCCAAGTGAAAAAGTCCCTCGTTCGGTCCAAACTGAAATCCTCGATCGATTGAGTCACTAATAGCACAAGCTTCGTGCTCGCGTTTTTCTTAGCCACGCACAAAATAAGTACTACGCAAAGCTTATAAGCCAAGGAACAACGCCGAACCAATGAGCTAAAAAAAATGAAATCACAAACACAACACACTCGAATACAATACACCCCCGGTTAGCTCTTGATACCAATTGACAAGGATAAAAAACACCTTTTCGGGAGGTCTTGGTTGATCAAAATAAACTAGATGGATCATTGTGTAGTTTTAGTGAGAGAAAGTAGAGAGAGGGGATGAACACAAAAAGATGAAAGATTAGATTAAGGAAAAAAGAAAAATGAACATCCACCCCCTCATGGAGAGCCATGAGGGGTATTTATACAAAAAGAAAAAGCTAACTATTCCTAGTTAACATAAAAGACCCCTGCGTAACACGCAGTGTCCAAAACTAATCCAATTCACGTGTAAGACGCCAGCTTCACTAAAAGTGAGGCTAACAATCTCCCTCCAAGATGGCGTCACACGTGAATTGGTTACAATGTTCCCTACAAGCAAAAATAAAGAAAAATGATAAGAATGAAGTCCAGTATTCCTTGAGAATATCTTTGACGATCTACTTGAATACTCCAGCTTTATTTCTTCAGCTTGTAGACGAACGAAATGTTGAGGATGACATAGAAGTTTTCTCTACCGAACCCGGTTTTGATTGGATTTTTGCACATAACTTCCTGACATGACTTCAAAAACTTTCTTCATACGCTTCTGGTCATCACGAAGTTTCTGAATTAGCTGCATGTCTTGAGAATGCTTCATATTCTTGCACTTCTGGTCATGTCGAAGTATATCAGAATCTGCATCTCATTTGTCATCCTTGAAGTTCTCTTATCCGAATACTTCGGCTTTGATATGAATTATGCTCTGAACTTCTTCAGCTCCCTCCCAAACAGACACCCCTTAGACTGATAAGAATTAGTACACCGATCTTAAGGGAGGGATGATATCATCAACATCGTCTCACTTAGGAAGCATCCCAGTCTTGATTGAATTCAGCCCAAAGTACACATTTTATCCCTTTACCGAAGTCGAAACCGTGACACCAAAGTAACAAGTTGAAGCACTAATCATCTCTGCGGACTAACCTCCGGCATATTTTATAAAGCCCGATCAAGTGAACTTGTTGTGCGTCCTTGATGTGAACATTTCTCCCTCCAGGAAAGTGCAGATATGAATTGCTACACCAAAGTCAATTAAGTCCCGAGTGTACGCAATTTTCCCTCTATGTAGTCGAGACGGTAACATCAAAACGGTAACATAAAAAATCAACTAAGTACCGGATGTACACATTTCTCCCTCCAGGATGATGACTAACTAAGGAATCATCCTACACATGTGTACATCATATGCCAACTGGAGCTGCTTACTTAGCTTCATAGCCCGTGATTGTATAAGCAATACTCTGTGAGAAGATGTCGGTACTCACTTTACAAATCTCTCTTGATCAACCCGATCTAAACCCCCTTATCTATTCTGTAGGCTAATACTGATGACCACTGATGAAGACAACCAGATGAAACGAACCCGAGAATGAAGCAAAATCCCCGACTTGTGACTTAATCTTGTACTATCCGCGTGACGAAGAACGATGCAAAGGCAAATCTCTAGGTACCATATACTCACCTAAAAGTATATAAAAAATACAACACCTCTTGAAAAACTCCTCAACTATGTGAGACACTGAGTACTACAATGTAACTCCTTAAAGTGATAGTTACTTTGTGGGTATAGAGAGAAAGAATCACAAAAGCAACTAGATATCCAAGTCTTCATCACTAATACAAGTCATCTTCATTGAGGAGAAAGAAAGAATCGAAGACGAAGTAAGTACACTCCGACGAAATAAGTACACTCCTCGTGAAATACTACTTCAATCCAAATAGCTTAACGTACAAAACACCCCGAGTCATTTAAAAATCAATATAGCCTGTGGAATGAGGTGAATTTTGATAAGGATCTTTTAGTGTGATGTATTGTGTTTGTTGTGTTGTTTGTTATCAATTAACATTCACGGGATGTTACAATTTATGATTTAAACCATAAAAAAAATGGAATCTTTTACGGGATTTTACTAAATCAAGAGAAAACCGTGAATGATTTGATTCGGAATCAGCGGCGAAAAATTCCAAAAAAACTGAAAAGTGTCAATAAATCATAGAAAACGATGTTTTTGGCCTTTGAAAAATCCTTAACCAGCTAAAGGGTGGTTATAGCGTGATCCGTCTCGTTTTTCTCTTCGATTTGAGAGGTCACGGGCCTAAAACGGACTTACGGATCAAAAGTTATGGCTGTTTTACTGAAACCCTTTTCGTCACACAAGTTTTCTAAAAAAAATTTCGTTCGGTCCAAAAAAAATTTGCTCGTTCGATTCCACTCGTTCGATTCCGCTCGTTCGGTTCCGCTTGTTCGAGTCCGCTCGTTCGGTTCTTCTCGTTCGAGTCCGCTTGTTCGAGTCCGCTTGTTCGAGTCCGCTCGTTCGATCCAAAAGTGATTTCACTAGTTCGATTGGTTAGTTCGATTGACCTTGTTCGATCCAAACACACACCACTCGTTCGATCCTCGAAGGATGAGACTCGTTCGATCCTCAAAGGAAAGTCTAGTTCGGTCCAAGCTAACAAGCCCCTCGTTCGGTCCAAACTAAAGTTACTCGATCGGTCCTAGCAAGAAGAAGCTCGTTCGATCCAAGCTAAAAGTCCCTCGTTCGGTCCATGAAGAAAATCACTCGATCGGTCCTCAAAGTAAAATCACTCGTTCGGTCCTAGAACAAAGAAACTCGTTCGGTCCTAGAAGAAATGAACTCGTTCGATCCACAAGTGAAAAACTAGTTCGGACCCCAAAGAAGTAATCTCGTTCGGTCCTCGAAGGAAACCACTCGATCGGTCCAAACAAGAAAAAAAACTCGTTCGATCCAGGCAAGTACTTTGAACCCGTCCTTTTCTTCTTAGCGTCCTTGCGTTTGTCATAGCCACACACGAAATGACCACGACAAAAAGCTTTTAAGCCAAGAAACGACGCCGAAACAATGAGCTCATAAAGAGACGAAATCACTAACACAACACACACGAATACAATACACCCCCGGTTAGCTCTTGATACCAATTGACAAGGATAAAAAACACCTTTTCGGGAGGTCTTGGTTGATCAAAATACATTAGATGGATCATTGTATAGTTTTAGTGAGAGAAAGTAAAGAGAGGGGATGAACACAAAAAGATGAAAGATTAGATTAAGGAAAAAAGAAAAATGAACATCCACCCCCTCATGGAGAGCCATGAGGGGTATTTATACAAGAAGAAAAAGCTAACTATTCCTAGTTAACATAAAAGACCCCTGCGTAACACGCAGTGTCCAAAACTAATCCAATTCACGTGTATGACGCCAGCTTCACTAAAAGTGAGGCTAACATGATGACATCAAATATTTAATACTTTTTAAGGTCAAAATCCCCATGAAAATGCTTACAAATATCTTATAAATACCTGAATATGATACTTAATCACTTATTTTGTTGTTTTCAGGAAAAAGCGCAAGCATTTGGCAAGAAACACGAGAATTAGACAATAATATCAAGATAAATAAGGCATTGGAGTTTAGTGACATGATTAATGGATGCTTCTACGAAAGAATAATATATATGAAGCTATCCAATTATGATTTGGAGTTACTATGAAAGGCTCGTGAAAGAATTACGTGAAGAAACGAAGCCGAAGAAGAAATGCTCCTGAGATATCTCGAGAAATGTGCTCTAGTATTTTAACCATAACTTCTTCACACTAACTCCTTTGAAGTTGATTCAAGCAGCCATAGAAAGAGGAAAGTGATATCTACAACTTTCGTGTTTTGGGTTAAAGCCGGATCACAACTGAAGAACCATAATTTTGCTATAACTACAATGTTGAGGGATGATATCATCAACATCGTCTCACTTAGGAAGCATCCCAGTCTTGATTGAATTCAGCCCAAAGTACACATTTTATCCCTTTACCGAAGTCGAAACCGTGACACCAAAGTAACAAGTTGAAGCACTAATCATCTCTGCGGACTAACCTCTGGCATATTTTATAAAGCCCGATCAAGTGAACTTGTTGTGCGTCCTTGATGTAACCGTTCCTCCCTCAGGAAAGTGCAGCAGTGATTGCTACACCAAAGTCAATTAAGTCCCGAGTGTACGCAATTTCCCCCTCTATGTAGTCGAAACGGTAAAATCAAAACGTAAATAAAAAATCAACTAAGTACCGGATGTACACATTTCTCCCTCCAGGATGATGACTAACTGAGGAATCATCCTACACACGTGTAACATCATTATGCCAACTGGAATGCCTTACTTATCTTCATAGCCGTGATTGCATACTGCATGCTCTGTGAGAAGATGTCGGTACTCTCTTTACAATTTTCTCTTGATCAACCCAAACTAACTCCCCTTATCTATTCTGTAGGCTAATACTGATGACCACTGATGGAGACAACCCGATGAAACGAACCCGAGAATGAAGTAAAAATCCCCGACTTGTGACTTAATCTTGTACTATCCGCGTGATGAAGAACGGTGCAGAGGCAAATCTCTAAGTACCATATACTCACCCAAAAGTATATAAAAAATACAACACCTCTTGAAAAACTCCTCAACTACGTGAGACACTGAGTACTACAATGTAACTCCTTAAAGTGATAGCTATAACCCGTGAGTACTACAATGTAACTCCTTACATCGAGTATAACTAGATACATCAAGTCTTCATCACAAACCGTATATGCCCGAACAAGTCATCTTCGTTGACGAAAAACAAAGACGAAATAAGTACACTCCCCGTGAAATACTACTTCAATCCCAAATATGCATTATCGTACAAAAACCCCGTGGTCATTAAATTAATGGAATATTATATTAATGAAAAAGAACAAAAAATGAACATCCACCCCCTCATGGAGAGCCATGAGGGGTATTTATACAAGAAGAAAAAGCTAACTATTCCTAGTTAACATAAAAGACCCCTGCGTGATACGCAGTGTCCAAAACTAATCCAATTCACGTGTAAGACGCCAGCTTCACTAAAAGTGAGGCTAACAATCTCCACCAAGATGGCTTCACACGTGAATTTGGTTACAAATGTTCCCGTACAAGCAAAATACAGAAAAATGAATAAGAAATGAAGTCAGTAATTCCTTGAGAATATTTTTGACGATCTACTTGAATACTCTAGCTTTATTTCTTCAGCTTGTAGACGAACGAAATGCTGAGGATGACATAGAAGTTTTCTCTATCGAACCCGGTTTTGATTGGATTTTTGAAACATAACTTCCTGACACGTACTTCAAAACATTCTTCATACCTACTTGTCATTACGAAGTTATATCTGAATTAGCTGCATGTCTTAGAACGCTTCATATTCTTGCACTTCTGGTCATGTCGAAGTTATGATCAAATCTGCATTCTCATTTTGCATCCTTGAAGTTCTCTTATCCGAATACTTCGGCTTTGATATGAATTATGCTCCGAACTCACATAACTTCCTGACATACCTTCAAAAACTTTCTTCATACGCTTCTGGTCATGACGAAGTTTCTGAATTAGCTGCATCAACATCGTCTCACTTAGGAAGCATCCCAGTCTTGATTGAATTCCGCCTAAAGTACACATTTTATCCCTTTACCGAAGTCGAAACCGTGACACCAAAGTAACAAGTTGAAGCACTAATCATCTCTATGGACTAACCTCAGGCATATTTTAAAAAGCCCGATCAAGTGAACTTGTTGTGCGTCCTTGATGTGTACATTTCTCCCTCCAGGAAAGTGCAGATATGAATTGCTACACCAAAGTCAATTAAGTCCCGAGTGTACGCAATTTTCCCTTTATGTAGTCAAGACGGTAACATCAAAACGGTAACATAAAAAATCAACTAAGTACCGGATGTACACATTTCTCCCTCTAGGATGATGACTAACTAAGGAATCATCCAACACATGTGTACATCTTATGCCAACTGGAACTGCTTACTTAGCTTCATAGCCTGTTATTGCATAAGCAATGCTCTGTGAGAAGATGTCGGTACTCTCTTTACAATTCTCTCTTGATCAACCCAAACTAAATCCCCTTATCTATTATGTAGGCTAATATTGATGACCACTGATGGAGATAACCCGATGAAACGAACCCGAGAATGAAGCAAAATCCCCCACTTGTGACTTAATCTTGTACTATCCGCGTGATGAAGAACGGTGCAGAGGCAAATCTCTAAGTACTATATACTCACCCAAAAGTATATAAAAAAATACAACACCTCTTGAAAAACTCCTCAACTACGTGAGACACTGAGTACTACAATGTAACTCCTTAAAGTGATAGCTATAACCCGTGAGTACTACAATGTAACTCCCTACATCGAGTATAACTAGATACATCAAGTCTTCATCACAAACCGTATATGCCCGAACAAGTCATCTTCGTTGACGAAAAACAAAGACGATATAAGTACACTCCTCGTGAAATTCTACTTCAATCCCAAATAAATAACACTGGACAATAACTCCGTAGTCATTAAAATTCAATACTAGCCATGATGAATGAAGGTGAATTTTGATAAGGATCGTTTTAGTGTAATGTATTGTGTTTGTTGTATTAGTGAAATCAATTAACGTTCACGGGATTTTACAATTCTATGACTTAAACCGTAAAACGAATCGACATTTACGGGATTTTACTAAATCAAGAAAAAACCGTGAATAAAAAATTAATTGTTGGTGAAATCGTTGTTGTTGTCGAAGAACTTGAACTTTTATGAACGATTTGTTGAGCTTTTGTTGGCGAAAAATGAGCTTACGAGGACAAACGGTGCAAAACCGGTTAACTTGGAAGGGTTAAAGGTTAAATTATGAAAATAAGGACCAACGGTGCAAACTAGGATTAACTAGAAGATTAATAAGCAACCAAAGGACTAATGGTGTAATTGTAGTAACCTTCCAGGGACTGCATGTGACAAATGCCAAAATTTGGTAATTAATGAAAAATTCCCTCCATTTTTTTTCATCACATTCGTTTTAAATTCTTAGAAATATATCCGTTTATAAATTTGAGCTCGCGGGATCATACGGTTATCGTCGGTGAAAACTAAATATACCACGTTGATCGAAACGATGTCACGAACACGATGTTATAAGTCTTAAGTCCCGTAGAGCACCGTCACTCGAAACCGAAAACCGAAAATTTGTTAAAACGTGAAGATTTTGTTCTTGTTGTTTCACTCGTTCGGCTCTTATTTCGTTCGGTGATCAAGTTTCACTCGTTCGGTTCAAGTAGATGAAACTAGTTCGGCTCTACAAAAGTTCCACTCGTTCGGCTCTCGTGAAATTCACTCGATCGGCTCACGTGAAATTCACTCGTTCGGCTCACCTTGAAGAAACTAGTTCGGCTCTACAAAAGTTCCACTCGTTCGGTGGTCTTTGAAATGTTACTTGTTCGGTCCGTTTTGTTTTTCTACTCGTTCGGCTCTCAAGTGAATGATCTAGTTCGGCTCTTTCAAGATTACACTCGTTCGGTTGATGAACTTTGAACTCGATCGGCTCACGTAAAATTCGCACGTTCGGTCCTTTTTGTTTTTCTACTCGTTCAGAATGTTACTAGTTTGAAAATAACAAAACAAAATAACACTAACTGTTTGAAAATAACACTTAGTTTGAAAATAACACTAGTTTGGAATGTTACTAGTTCGGTCCTTTTTGTTTTTCGATCGAGTGAATTTCACGAGAGCCGAACGAGTGGAACTTTTGTAGAGCCGAACTAGTTTCTTCAAGGTGAGCCGAACGAGTGAAACTTGATCACCGAACGAAATAAGAGCCGAACGAGTGAAACAACAAGAACAAAATCTTCACGTTTTAACAAATTTTTGGTTTTCGGTTTCGAGTGACGGTGCTCTATGGGACTTAAGACTTATAACATCGTGTTCATAACATTGTTTCGATCAACGTGGTATATTTAGTTTTCACCGACGATAATCGTATGATCCCGCGAGCTCAAATTTATAAACGGATATATTACTAGGAATTTAAAACGAATGTGATGAAAAAAAAATGGAGGGAATCTTTCATTAATTACCAAATTTTGGCATTTGTCACATGCAGTCCCTGGAAGGTTACTACAATTACA
>BQNB010044969.1:29628-44570 GCA_026074375.1 Tanacetum coccineum
CAACTCAGCAAGATAAACAGGACAATTCATTTTCCAATGTCCTACCTGCTTACAGTGATGGCAGGCATCATCCTTAGTTGGGCGTTCCATAGCAGTAGGCTTAGGGTTTTAGGCTTAGGGATATAATCCTTCTTATCTTTTCCCTTGTCTTTAATCTTATTCTTGCCTTTTGCATTAAGCGATTTCTTATTGGCCTTCTGGATTTTACCACTTTTAATCATCATTACTTGTGGTGTTTCAGCCTTCTTAGGTAAACCCTTCTCATACTCAATAAGCATAGCATGAATTTCACCAATTGTCTTCCCCATGTTATGCATATTGTAATTTCTTACAAATCCCACAAAATCTTTAGTAAGGCCATTCAGAATTAAGCTTACTGAAATATCTTGTGGTAGTACATAACCAAGACGTTCTAGTTTCTCCACATACCCTTTCATCTTTAGGACATAGTCAGCAACTGGTTTACCCTCCTCTTGTTTGTAAGCATGGAAAGATTGGATTAAGTCAAACTTCTCTACTCCAGCTTGTTTCTCAAACATAGATCTAAGCTCCTGAATCATGTCAAACGGATAGTACAATTCAAACTGTCTATGAAGTTCAGGGGTCATACTCCCAAGCATAAGACAAGCAATCTCAGTATGAGCATCATATAGAGCTGTCCGCTGATCTACAACATTTGGTTCAGCAACAGGCTCAGGAGCAGGAAGTAAAGGCTATTCAATGACATGCATTTTCTTCTTGACTCTGAAGACTAACTTAAGTCCAGCAAACCATTCATTGAAATTATTATCAGAAAGTTTTTCTTTTTCAAACATCGACCTGAAAGCCGAATGGTTTATGTTTTAAATAGGTAGTGCCATCTACAAAACATAAAAAGTTCAAAAATTTAGTATTTTCGATAATACTCCTTGAAGAAAATTAATTACCTACATATATTTAATTAAACAATTAATTTCCTAAGGTTAGGACCCAGCTTGACATACCCCCACCACATCAGTTGATCTGCTAGTGATGGTGTATTCAAAAGGTAATCAACGATTGATAATTCATAACTTTTGCAATTCCTAAACCATATGGGACTTACTTTATTACAATAATGTCTAGTAAACATGTTTCATCTCATCTATGCCGCGTGTTAACAGGTCTAACCACAACAATGCTAAGTCGTCCAATTTCAAAACAATAATTATGTAACACTCACCGTCTCACGGAAAAGCGTATAATTACCTTGTGATTGCAAATCTACACACGTCTCACGCATAGTAAAGAGCAATCAACAAGTGTTTTTACAAATTGGATGGCAATAACTTAGTTGGAAAAGGGTATTTTATTTGACGTGTCAAATATGTACGAAGAAGCATGCATACATCTTCGTATCATTGATTTTAATAAAAACTTTTACTCAATTAAGTTATTATTACGGTATCACCTATTATCATCGTATCTTATACATAAATAGTGAGACCTTAAAATTGACGATTCAACGTGTTTCCAAATCTAAAGAGTTATGTCTTTTTTCAAAAAAATAATAACACTGTAGTGACATGCCATGGTTCACGGTAACTCCAATCGAACGCACAAAGAAGCGGAGAATCAGGTCAGCGCGAAGCGTATTAAAAACCTGAATTCTTTAGGAATGTTGACCACTCCGCCTTAAACTTCTCTTATAGTTAGTTCTAGTGGATGAGTCGTACTTCCCATGAGTCCATAGCGTCTAGTTTTATTCATAAAAAACTTTAATTTTGGAAACACATTATGAACTATAAATTGCTAGTCTAATCATGGAAGATTTTATATCGGATGTAAGCCGAATCCACTTTTAACTGTTTGCATTATATAGTTCATAATAAATCTTATTTCGATAATCATTAGTCATGTTTATATTTGTTTTCTGAAAAACCCTTTTATTTTCTCACAAGTCAAGAACTTAAAATAAAACATATAAACATCAACTAAACTAAATAACATTTATTTAAACACACTTAACAATTAAGGCATGCAAACGTTAAATATGATCCTAATTATCTAATAATTAAAACATGCACATATTCATATAAGGCTCCTTTGTCCTATAAACTCCGACCACATCCATCGACAAAATCAATTGCGTAATCCTTATACAAATATACACCACATAGCACATAAATCTTTTAACTATTTTAGGCCCCATTAATTCAATAATAAGGGTCTTCCCGAATTCATGAATCATGGACTTTACCATTAAGAAAATATTTAAAATTATGTGTATCTTGATCATATTTAAAACAAATACTTTTAACAATTAACAAGATTTAAATATCTAATATCAATCCATGATAAATTTGCATGATTTTATCATGGATCTCCATTAACAATTAACAAAACTTAAAACTATTAACAATTAATACATCAAGTTTTATATATAAAATTGCATACAACCTAGATCTCGTCTAATTAATTTTATTAACCGTCAAGATCAAATCTTTTTAACAAAAACGCCCACCGGGGCATTAAAATTAATCACGAAACCCTAATTTGTCCAATTTTATTACTTGTAATTAAAGATTCTACACGATGGCTCGTGATGCCACTGTTGGGTTTTACAATCTAATTAACCATATTAATTAACACGAGTACGCAGCGGAATAAAGATAACATGTAGAATACATTAATTAACAAGAATAGAAGAAGTATACCTTTTAGCACGAAACGATACACCGTTTAAAGGTAACCGTAAACACCGTCTTCTATATACGCGTGTGTATAATACCACGCGAAACCACCAAGAATCAAAGTATGATTCCTCTAAGCTTCCACACACAATACGTTCTTAGCAAACAATGAAGTATGCTAGTACTAGTAGTGATATAGCAAACAAATACCTTCGTCTTTGATTTCTATCAACACACGAACGAATCACAATAGTTGTGGGTTGTGTTCGTCGACCGAAACCCCAAGGGGTGTTGAAACCGATCGCACGACACAAGAAACAAGTAAAAACGAAAACCCTTGAAGATATTCAAGGTTCGGTCGAGCTTAGGTAAACACAAGGACGATATATATGGTTTTTGGTTTTTTCAAGTTATATCATAATAATGAAAATCAATCCCTATATATAGTCCTCACAATGATCTCCTAATCCTATTAGGAAACTATGTTTTCAGCCGACTAGAACAAGGAAAGGGGTCAAACCAAAAATTATTTTTTCTCAGTTTTTCGTATTAAGTCCTTTAACTATTAAATACTTAAATCTCATTAACATATAACAATTGTTTGCTAAATCATTACTTAAACATTGTTTACGTATTAACGTGTGCGTCCCCTTAGGCTCAAATAAATATTCCGGACATATATTAATTCATATTTGGACATAATCCAACAGTTTGATCTGTTTCATACCATACGGTAATCATATGTAGTATCCATATAATCTATATATATGGTTACAAGGTTGCCAATAATTAACAACTGCCAGTCATTCACTTGCTTGGTAATGTGATTCTGCCAGTCATTCACTTGCAAATTGGCCAATATCGAAACAGTCAAATATATATATTTTTAGCTATAAAATGCCTGTAATGTGATTCTGGCTGTTCAGCTTTCAACATGATTCATCACAAAGTAGAGATGTTGCCCTTGTAATGGAAACAATTAGTGACAGAGTTTGGTATATAGTCTATAGTGGGATAGAACAAGATCACTTAATAGTAGTCATTAGGTGATAATATGGGTTAAGTACGTAGACTCACGAGCATAGGTGGCATTCTGGCAAAAGTATATTTGATAACGCACGTGTTGGGCTGGGAACGAGCTAGGACAAATGTAGGTCTAAGCGTAAAGGTGTTCAGATTTTTTATAAATGATAATAGAGGATGGTGATCCTTTGACACTTTGTACTGAATGATTTAAGCTCATCCACCAATATAACTCATTTTACTTTTAGCTTAATAGTTAAATTCAGTAGTAATGGTATAATATAAACCAAATTGACTTATTCACACACAAATGGATGACATTTGTCTAACGTACTGCAACAAACCCGAACATTAGCTAGTGTATAGAACATCAATGTAGACACATATACAGTATTATTTAACATTTTTGGACTCTGAATCGTTGGAATATCTGAGAACGGGTTTGTTAAGAAGCGAATCGATCTTCAATGTGGAGAAGACTAGCATAAAGAGGAAAACAAGAACAGAAATTGCTGATAAAACTGCTGCCAATCCAGTTGCGGCGAGGCCCTTTACCTGCTGAGCATATGCTGTGGCTGCCAGAGCAAGAAACGTAAGAGGAAAGGAGAAAGCCCACCATGCCACACTGAACTCTTTCACTGACTTCTTGAAAATAATCGGTCTGCTAGCCTGTTTCATGCAGCAAATGTATTGCAAAATATTAATCAAATTATCGGTAGCAAGGGCAACCAATTTTAAATGGCACACCATATAACTTACCAAAGATGTAAACAGGAATAAGGATAGAAAGAAGAGCATTTTGCATTGGATGTCAAAGCTTCCATTAATGGATTTCCATGCTAAGGCTGCCATGCTTGGGGTGGCTACAAACAGAAAGAAAACTGGTCTAAGCTTGGAGGGGAGGTGATTACTGCCCGATAACCGCTGATAAAGGGTGATAAAAACCACTATGTAATGAGTCATTCCCAATGTAAATAAGCAAGTACCAGTTTCTCTCCACCCCATATTAATGGCTGCCCGAGCTCCTACAAAATTCCCTATGACCGATATTTGGCTTGTAGGATTAGCCACCATCGACAGAAACCTTTTCTCCGTTGTAAACCATTGCCCGTATACCTTAACATCAAGTCCTACAACAGGAAGGATAAGTAAACAGCACACGTATTCATAAGAGTATTTATGTTGATAAACGGACGACGGAGCAGATTGAAGTAACAAAAGCCATGATATCCAAGGTGCAAAAAGGTAATTTACTCCTACATGGTGCTTAAATTCGGATTTCACCATGTGGAAGTGGAAAATGCACCTCAGAATGTAGAGGATGGAGAGAAACACCAATACGCATAGCGAAAGACACCAAAGAAGCAAAAAAGCAGTTGATGGTAACTTGATGAACAAGTTATTAAAGGTTGGTGAGATATCTGTTTTTTCACTTAGTGTTTTCCATAGCAAAGCTTGACCACCAAGGGATATGCAAATCCTGAAGTAGCTTGCATTGATATTAGCTATAACTGATGGCTTCGAGTCTTTATCGCGATTTTTCTTAATAGAATTCTGTGTGGATTTTTCAAGGTGTGGGTTTGTCTGAGCTTGGATGACAACATCCAACTTTGAATCTGGTTGTACCATATTTGAACTTAAAAAAACTCTAGCTTTATCTATAAGTTATTACAAGCAGCTGGTAATAGATGTCTCTTAATAAATACTTATGAGGTGCTTTATATACTACATAAAATGTAGTTAAGCAGGCTAAACAGTGATGCTTTAAGAAACCAAATCTTTAATACAGTTAAAATTTTGTAGGTAAGTTGACATGTAAGCTCCAACTTTGATATTGCCTTAAAGCAAAGTAACTTTGCTCCACTTAATCTCTCACCTCAATATCTTCATGCAGATCTATATAGATAAAAGGGGAGTTGTGGGTGTTATTGCATGCATGCTCATGAATCCTCTTTGTTATGTAATAGATAACTAAACATTAGGTTTTTGTCTCATTTTAAAAAGAAGCAAAAGAAGATTTAAGAGTAGATATAGTGTGCTACCTAAAGAGGAAACAAACAATTTACCTTTAAATTTGACGAGTAGAAGTAGAAAATTATTATAAAAAACTATCCATTCTAGTTAATTTGAGCAAGAAATATGAAGCTCGAGACGACCAATCATGAGCTCAAGCTACCTTTATGTATGTTGAACGAGCCGAGCTCAAGCCTAACCAACTTCGAGCTACGCTCGTCTACTCTAAGATACAACATCAAGATAGACGAGAGTCGAGAGAACTCCAACTAAAAACATTTATCCGGCCCGAGGCCCCAAGCCTAACCAAGTTCGAGCTACTCAACTCGTTTATCCTTAGATCAACATCAAGATAAACGAGAGAAGTCCAACTAAAAACATTTATTTACATGTATGCATGTGTGTTAGTTTTTACTTTAAAAAGGTTTATACTATTAATACATCATTCATTATTACTTTAGTTTTTTTTTTTCATATCATAAACCACAATCAACATCTTCAAAAATAAAAATAAAAAAATAATTAAAAAAATAGTTTTTTTCAAAATCTTAAACCTTTTAATTCCACATATTCATAAACTATCACAGTGAATGCTATAAAGAAGAACAAACTAGTCAATTTAGTGCCTTTGATGATGACTAAACAATATATTTATGTTAATAATAATTAATATTTTACAAAAATTATCACTATTTATTGAATAATGACATTTTTATCATTTTGAAATATTTAAAATAACTACTTTAATTAAAAGCAGAAAATATAAACATGTAGTCATTTAGTTTAGTGCTCATTGTACGTCTATTTAGGTGGTAAAGATGTACTATTTAGTTTAATTCTTGGCTAGAAGTCTAGAACGTACTATTTTTACCTTTTCATCTGCTATTTTTGGTTTTAATGCTTTTATATATCCAAAATAAAAACAAATAAAGAGAACACTTGTTGATGCCTAGCAATCTTGAGTCTTTTATCTAGTATAGAGTTTTACAAAACCTATGTTCTTATAACCGTATCTTACTAAGATGCTCATGCATACTTCAGTTGATGTTTCACTGGTCATGAGAGTTACTGAAGCTATTCTTTATCGGGTTGCATGGCGGATGCCAAAAGACACTTGCGATCAAGGTATTCTCGCCAATTCACACATTTATTGTGGATTGTTACGATCCCGCAATGCGTGGGTGAAATTTTCCTTGTATTATATTAATCATTGTCCCCTAACTTAGATAAGGCTAGGGTAAGATGATGAGGACACAATAAATTAGGTAAAGATTGATGTGTGAATAGATGAGTGTTTTAACTAGTGCATATTGTGGGGTTCATCTTAATGGACATGTTTGAATTAGTTAGATAAATTAGGTCAAGTCAAAATAATATCAGTGTCTATTTTTGGATCGATAATGCATTTTAAAGACTGTTCACTTCGTTTCTTTGAAGCACACAACAAATCTCACCCAAATCGAACCAACCAAGATGTGTAATCTTCTATTGTACTAGAGTATGTAAAATCGAACCTTATGTTCGTCGAAAGAGAAATATCTGATATGTCATATAGTCTTGATGCATGACTTGCACTACAAGAAAATTGGCCTTTCGTGACGAAACGAGTTTGGTCACTAGCAATGTAAAAGGTGGTCACAGAGAGGTCTAGTGACCAAAATCAAGGTGGTCACAGAGAGTTTGGTCACTAGCAATTGCTAGCTGAGTAATTTATAACGTGCTCCATATCAAGGATATCGTCACTAGCATCAATATCGTCACTAGCATCAATATCGTCACTATCATCAATATCAATATCATCAAAACCTTGGATATATGGGTTCATACCGAATCGTTAGTTCTCTGTAAAAAAGCTTGTGAGAACTAAGAAATCAAATAAATGGGAACAACTAACAAATCTTTATATGTTATAGTATTGATCATAAGATATAAATGTGAACTAAGATTTAGTATGAACCCACAGAATGATTCTGTTAGAAAAAAGATGTGAAATTGAGACCAGGAAAGAAGAAAACTTGTAGAACATTGTGCCCCACAGACAGGGCCGTCTTTGAGGGTGTGCAAGGTGGGCGACCGCACAGGGCCCCGAAAATTTTAAGGGCACCATAATTTATCCCGTTAACAATTATATGCATTTATCTTATAAACGATGACATTTTATATATATCGTTTCTTATCGCAGGGTCTCATTATGTAATTTCGTTCAGAGCCTTAAAAAATTTCATAAATTTAGAGGCGGCCCTGCCCACAGACCACAGTCCAATTTGAGGTTGATGATGAGTCGATTTTGCATTCCAGTCTTTCTTTTTTTCCTCCATTTTTTAATAATAAACAAGCAAGATTAACCGCGCGTTGCTGCGGGCGTTAATTTTTCGCGCGTTGTTGTTGGGCATTAATTTTTTTTTTTTGGTTTATTTTTTCGGTCTCATGTTTAATAGTTTGTTTTTGTTCTTATATAAAGTTGTAAATAGTTAAAGATGAGAGTACTTCCTGTAAAAAAAATTATTATTTTTGGCCAAAAAAGAGAAGAGGGATAATAAAGTTTTTTTTTTGCTGATGAACAGTAACCGATCCCATTGGGCCGGGGGTACTGTAGCGCTACTGTAGCACCCGTTCTTTTTTTTTTCTCTTTAATTTTGTGCGAGTTTATTTTGTCGGTCTCATATTTAATAGTGCGGGTTTACTTTTTCAGTATAGTCAATTCAGAAATGTTACCGCGAGTATTTTTTTATAATTGGGCCGACCCAAATTTTTGGGCCCGTTTAAGTCAATTCGGAAATGTTACCGCGTATATTTTTTTATCTGAATGCGTCGGTACTTTTGAAACATTTTTTGCCTCCCTATTTTGTGCCAACAAATTTAAAAAAAAAATTTAATTGGGCCGGCCCAAATTTTTGGGCCCGTTTAAGTCAATTAGGAAATGTTACCGCTAGAGATGCAAATAAATCGGTTAAAACCGGTTTTCGGTTATTAGAAAACCGGTTTTAAAAAAACCGGTTTTTCTAATAACCGGTTTCGGTTTTATCGGTTTTTTTGAAATCGGTTTTTTTCGGTTATAAATGTTCGGAATCGGTTTTTATACCGGTTCGGTTTTTTTCGGAATTTAAAACTTCGAATATTTATTTAATAAACTTGTTAATTATCAAACATTTAATTAAACAATACACCGGAAACATACTAAACAAATACAATCATAACTTTTTATTTGCACCGGAAACATACTAAAAAATACAACCATAACTTTTATTTAAACAATACAATTATACAACTAAAAATATATAAATACTAATACATTTCGAGCTTCGGCATGGCCATCACCCGAAAACATATTAGTGTACTCAAGTATGTCGAGCTTCGGCATTGCCATCACCCGTTATACTCAATCCATTAAATCTTCCAAAAAATCTTCTACATCTACGTGATCAATATCTAAGTCTTCAAACTCACCTTCATCTAATTCGGTATTCGGAGGTGATATTCCTAATTCAACTTCTTCTCTTGCTATAGTTTCTTCAACGTCTTCTAATATCGGACCTTCCAACGATGTTTCATGTTGTACCCTATCTACTCCGTCCAAATAATCTTTCAAACATACACATACTTCCACGGATTCGGGGGTTAGTCTTGACCTTCTTTCCGATATAATTCTACCGCTAATAGAAAAGGCCGATTCGGAAGCTACCGTCGAAGCTTGGACCGTTAATAAGTCACGAGCCATAGCGGATAAAATTGGAAATTGGATTTCCCTTTCTTTCCACCAAGCCAAAATGTCAAAGTTTGTAAACTCTTCGGGCCTTAAAGTTATTAAAAAGTTTGTAGCCATATATTGTCCCAACTCGCTTGTTGGGGCCGATGTTCGTTGACGCTTTGTAGCGTCTTCAAATAAACTATTATAAAGGTTTATATTAATGTCACTTGCCATTCGGGACGATCCGGCCCGCATTTGATCAACAATTGGGTTTTGTATTTGACCATATTTTGTTGCATAAATTCCAAATAATTTTTTAAAGTTATCGTTAAATATAAAAATTTGGGAGTTTATATAGTTGGGGTCGGGGTTGTCAGCGTCTAACCCAAAGGATAAGTCTAAATTGTTCATTATTCTTGTTATTAAAAGTTCTACGCCTCCAACATTTAAACATGGATTAAGTGCGGCGGAACAAGTAAAAACCAAAGGTAAATTAGCAAAATATTTTACAAATTTCTTTTTTATAACTTTAACCATTCTTCTAAACATTTGACTAGGTGAGGTTTTTAATTCGTCTAATTTTTCCGTCATAGCATAAATTTGATTTAAAACTAATGAGCTAGTTGGGTAATAAACACCCGATAATATAGTTGTTGCCACTTTAAAAACTTGTAAAAAAATAGTTAAATCATTTAGTAAATCCCAATCTTGGTCGCTTATCGAAACGGACTTATTTCTATTAACAAGTGTTTCATTAAAAGCGTTTAAAGTCTCACGTTGTCGTAATATATTTTCAAACATCATGCAAGTAGAATTCCACCTAGTATTATTATCATAGCAAGGTCCTAGGGGTTCTTCACCACATTGTTTACGAAAACGTCTATAGTTCATTTGTCGTTCGTTACTCGAACTATATATAGTTACTAATAAACCCCTAAATTTCATCCTTAAACTATCACATATTTTTAATGCCGCTTGCACGGATAAATTTATAACATGAGCAACACAACGGGAATGAAAAAAAAGACCATCTAAAACGGGTTTTATACGTAATTTTAACAAATCCATAGCTCTAGTATTATTGGATGCATTATCTAGTGAAATCGTAAAAACTTTATCATCTAAATTATATTCAATTAAAGTGTCATGTAAAATTTTTCTTAAATTAGATCCCGTATGAGGATAACCAAATAGTTTAAAAGCAATTGTCCGTTTCATTAATAACCAAGATTCGGGATTAAACCAATGAGCCGTAACGGCTAAATAAGAATTTGCCGTACCATGTGGTGCGGTCCAAGTATCCGTAGTTATAGAAACACCATATTTATAATCACGAAAACCATCAATAATATCTTTTTTAGCCGTTTCCCATAATTTAAAAGCATCACTTCTAAGAGTAGTACGACTTACATGTTGATACCGCGGTTGTAGCCTCCTTTTGATGATCTCCGTAAGCTTGACGTTGTCGAAGTGGTTGAATGGAAGCGCTTGTTGAATGACAAACTTCGTAAAATCAAGTCGAACCGCATCATTATCAAATATAAAAACTTGACCATCCGCACCAATAGTACCTTGTGACGTATCATTTTGGCTAACCGCATTACAACCGTTCTTATGAGTCCGGAGTGTAGTGTTAGACGCGGGGTTATAAAATTTCATACATTTCTTGCAACGCGCCTTTTCCACCCCATCAATCATAACACACAAATCGTAATTAGACCAAACATCTCCTTTTCTCGTAGTTGGTCTAATTTGCACAACATCATCATTTGTGTAAACTTTTCGTACATGGCTAGTAGAAATGGAGGGATTAGTGGAAGCTTGTTGTGATTGTGAGTTTTCCATTATAGGCGGGATTTGAGAAATTAGAGTATAAATTCTCACACTATAAGAGGAGAAAAAGGAGAGAAATAGTGAGAGTTTTTTGATGTGTTTTCAACCCCAACCCATTACATTAATATATGTACTAAGTCATACTATATTTAATGCCCTAAAATCAACAAAAAAACAAAAAAAAAACACAAAACACGGGTATAAAATACGGCTGTAAGGCCGTGTGTCGTTTGTTTATTATTTTTACACCCCCCACGGTTAAAACCGGTTTTTTTTTAAAAATAAAAAACGGCTAGTTTGACTTTTATTTTGACCGGTTTTTTTAACCGGTTAAAACCGGTTTTTTTTTAAAAAAAATAAAAACGGATTGTTTGACTTCTATTTTGACCTGTTTTTTTAACTGGTTAAAACCGGTTTTTTTTTTTAAAACTATTGACGGGTATAAAAAAAAAATTAAAAATTAAAAAAAATAAATAAATAAAACCGGTTTTAAAACCGGTAAAAAACCGGTATGGCAAAAAACCCGATAACCGGTCTAACCGGTTTTTTAAAAAACCGGTTTCAATTTGCATCTCTAGTTGTCTGTATTACTGTCTGTTTGCATAAACAACAAGAAACCAAGAGATTATATGGGTGGTGGGGGGGGGGGCCTATCTTGTGAGGGCAATTTGATTTTGGCTAGGCACTCAAAAAATAAGGCCAAATTTTATGTTATTTGCTTCATTATTGACAGTCCTATCTGTGGACGACCAGTAACGAACTTGTCACCTTTTCTAACTATTCTAAACTGTATGCCATGTTTAGAGCTCTTTGGAAGAAAGGTTATAAAGATAAGTTCCTGTGTGGAATTGGAAGTGCTAACTAGCACTATATTCACAAAGCGGTGAAATTATGAAGCAACACTTATGCTCTAAAGCCATATTATATATTTTCAGTATCTCACTAAGCTTAATTGCTTACTTTGCTTCATTATAGTGGTTTTAGTTGTGTAGTGAGTGGGACGAATGGAGTATCAAGAGGGTTTGGAAGTGTAAGCATGGGTCGAGTTATATGATGCGTTTGTGGTGGGGGTGTTGAGCTAGGGGATGGGGTTGAGCGGTAGAAGGGGGGACGAATGATGTATCACGTAGCAGGACGGCCGAACGGGGGGGGGGGGGGTCGGAGGGTGGGGGGCGTTGGGATACAGGGAACGTTAAGGGCGGGGGTGTGCCGCGGGCAGAGAGAGAATGTGTGTATGTGTGGAGGATAAGCGCGAGAATGAAGGCAGGGCGCGGGTCGGATTGGATTCAGGTGGGGGGTCGGGGGGGGGACAGCGGGGATGGGGTTCGGCAGGGGGGATTAGGTGGGTGGTGATGTGGCGGGGACGGTTTGGGGGAGTTGCGGCTCGTGCGCGGTCGTCATTGGGGGCGGAAGGGTAGGGGGGATGCATTGGGGCTGTCGCTCGAGGGAATGCTACGTTACTGAACTGACCTTTTATTATTGTAACGATGCCTGTCGTTCTAGATGACTCCTTTTTTTGTCTACGTTCAATAATTTTTTTTTTTACTTCTAGTCTCTAATTAATCATGTATTGATATTATATCAAAAGAGAAAGATATTGCTGATTCGAGAGAAATAATATAAGGTTATCAGACAATGATTAGAGTTGTTCTAATATCAGGTGAGTGATTATGTACAGCGAAGTCGGTATTGGCAGGTATGAGATGGTGATGTCTGGGGGAGATCTTGGGCTATTGGGCTTCTTCTCTTTAATGATGTTGTATTTTTCATTAAACTAGAGTATGGATCTATACATATAATACAGTATGTACTCATTTCAGTCATTCACTACTCTCTCACAATCTATTATATCACGTACACATTTGAGAGAGGTTAAAACGCCGCTGTTTTGCGTGCCAACACAGGGGGGTGTAATGAACTGTGACCCGGCGGGGAAATATGGGCTCGGGGGGTACTGGGGGGGGGGGGGTAATTGAAGGGGAGGAGTCTCATTATAATTAGTAACACCCCCGCTCCATATCTTTTTCGATGATGGCCGTATACAACAATATAGGATAAATAATGTCGGGTAGGTATAGCATGGGTGGTGAGGGAGAGTCGGAGGGTGGTGGATCGTCTATATATAGTTAGGAAGTTTGGGGGGGGGTGGGGGGGGGTGGGGGGGGGGGGTGTATTGTGGGGTGGGAGGTTGTTGATGATGTGTGGGGTATTGGGAGGATAGGGTGTGAGAGGGGGGGGTGGGTGGAATGGGGTTTTTGCTTAGTTAATAATATATATATTTAATTATCGTTTAATCGAAAAGATATCATTCTGATAAGGAAACGTTTCTGAAACACATTTGAAAAGTGATACTACGTCGTTTTTGACTTGCTGCTACAGTAAAATGAACAGTACCAGACCCAGTGGGCTCGGTTCCTGTTCATGGGGAAAAAAAAAAATTATAATCCCCCCCAAAAAATAAGGAAATTTTTTTTACTGGACATAATCTCATTTTTAACTATTTACGACTTTCTATCGGCCTGGGAAAAAAAAACAAAAAAAAACGAAAAAAAAAACGCTCGATTGTCATTTAATATAAGAATAAAAACAAACTATTAAACATGAGACCATGAAACCAAAAAATAAACCCGAAAAAAAAACATTAATACTCCACAACAACACGCGAAAAATTAATGCCCGCAGCAACGCGCGGGTAATCTTGCTTGTTATTTACATATACTATATTTGGGTTAAAACTACGTCGTTTTGACCATGCTTGCTACAGTAGCTACAGTAACCGGCATATTGGGCTCACTTTGGGCCGGCCCATTTGACTTTTTTTTTAATTAGGTAACTTTAAAAAAAAATTGCTCGGCACAAGGTAGAAATTTTTTATACAAAATTACTGATTTATCCAGATCAAAAATTATTCGCTCCATGAGGCCCAACACATAAGCTTATATAAAAAAACTATTAAACATGAGACCGAAAAAATAAACCCGCTAAAAAAATTGCTCAACACAAAATAGGGAAAAAAATTATAGATTTATTCAGATAAAAAAAAACCCACGACATTACGTCCGCCCAACACATAAGCCCATATAAAAAAAACTATTAAACATGAGACTGAAAAAATAAACCCGCACAAAATAAAAAATATAAAAAAATTGTTCAGCACAAAATAGGAAAAAAAATATAGATTTATTCAGATAAAAAAATACCCACGACATGACGCCCAACACATTTTCGAAATCAAAAAAAAAAAATTATAATTTTTTTTTATAAACGACAAACATGTAATAATAAATATGATTTATTATTTAAATATATTCCGAAAATTGACGGTTGTTACACGTTGGAGTAACATGTTAGCCCCCGCCGCAATGCGCGGGTCATTTTTCAACTCGTTTATACTATCTATTAAAACACACTTTTGGTTGACATCACTTAAATGAGGTGTCACTCAATTAGGCCATCAATAAACCAATTTATGATGTCATGTATGTATTTATCTTTTTTATTTTATTGCAACTAAATACAGAGTATATAAAAATATACCTACTTAAAAATCCTTCAAAATCGCAGATAAGCATGTCCTTAGAGCTTCCGGTATCATAACGCCGTGGGGGGCGGTTTCAACGTCGTGCTCGGCGTTATAACACCGTGGTGGGCAAAAAACCAACGGCGTTGGTGGCGGTGTTAACACCACCACGCCTCAACGCCACTTTTTTAAATTATTTTTTTTCATTTTACCC
>BQNB010044970.1:1048-44568 GCA_026074375.1 Tanacetum coccineum
AAAATATGCAAAAAAATCCCACTGATTGTATATATTTAAAACAAGCAAAAGAACCCGCGCGTTGCGGCGGGGCTAATTTTTTCCCGAATAATTTTTTTTACGTTTCGTGGGTTTTTTTTTGGACGATGCGTTATGGCGGGGCTAATTTTTAATATTTTCTTTTTTTGTATGATTCGGGGAAAAAAAATTTGCGTTGGGACGGGCTAATTTTTTCTCGAATATTTTCTTTTTTTGGGACGGCTTTGTAAATTTTTTTACGGGAATTTTTGTGTAAGAAAATCGTAAATAGTTAAAAGGTGAGGGTCCGTTTTGTATATTTTTTTTTACTTTGGGCCATATTTTAGGCTATTTTTGGGGTTTTTATTTTGGCTAATTTTTTCTCGGATATTTCCTTCTTTTGTACGATTCGGGAATATTTTTTTTGCGTTGGGACGGGTTAATTTTTTCCCGAATATTTTCTTTTTTTGGGACGGTTCGATATTTTTTTTGGGTCAGATTTTGGGTCACATTTTATGCGAATTTTAGGCTAGTTTGTCGACAAATGTGTGTAATAATTTTTTTTATATGGCTTATGTGTTGGGCCTCATGTTGAAAGTGTTGTTTTTTTTCTTTTCTATATGGGTTTTTTTTTAATATAATGGGTTGTACGTTTGTGACCATATCGATTATTTTAAAGTTATTAGGTATCGAAGATGTTTCCGCGGGTTTTTTTTTATCTGAATAAATCAGAACTTTTGTAATATTTTTTTTCCTTCTACTTTGCGCATACAAATTTAAAAAAAAAACCCAAAATGAGAGCCAAATACTGTAGCACTGTGGCCCACTGTCAAAACGACAGTGGATTTGTCCACAAATGTGTTATATATTAATGATGATTCGCACACCACTTATTCATTCTACATGCATATTGTCTCGAGTAACACTCAAAAACAACCAATTAATTTAAGAGAAATGCTAACAGCAGCCCTTAGGGCTGTTAATAACAACAATTTTTTCATAAAATATGCCAATATTAAGACATATTTCTAAACATGCTCCACATTTTTCGCTAACATGGCCAATGAGAAGTGTGAATTGAATTTGTGTGTGCGAAAGTATAGGAAGTTGTTAGTGATTTTATTTGAATTTGAATGATTTTATTTGGACATTGTATATTGTCTTAACACAAATTTTAAAAATTAGTTGTTAAGAACAACCATAAGGGCTGTTGTTAGCAAAACCTTTAATTTAAAAGATCTAAAGATACACATAACATGAAGTTCAAATAGTTATACGTTATAACTTGTATATTGATCAGTGATGTAGCATATTTACAGGAAAGTTCCTTGACTCTATCAAAAGCTTATCGTAAATTTTACAATTTTACCTTTTTTTTAATAATCCACATATTTATAAAACTTATTACCCTTAACTATATTAATTGATGTATTAAAATTCTCTAAAACAATAAGAAACAATAACATACCGGGAAAAATTATGGAAAATCAAGATTTGAAAAGTTAAGGTAGTAAATATACTTGTAGATTATTTAAACGAGGTTTGCAACCCGCGCTCCGCCGAGAGACTAATTGTGAAACGGAGCGATAACTCCAAATATTATTTCCGTAAATTGTTGATAATTTTTTTATGAAAATAGTCTGTGGGTTACCGTTTCGTTGCAAAGTTACTAACTTTGCAACATATTTTTTTTAAATATTAACGTTAATTTTTTTTTAAAGTTGGCGTCGTTACGTAACGACCGTTAGTACTCTTCACCTCACCATTATCGAAGTTATTTTTTTTAATATAAAATTTGGTCAGACAATTTTCAAAAGCATACTACCCTTTAATTAGACATAGTAATTAATACTTACAACACAACACATTGTTATTTACCGTACAATGTGCGTTATACATTGTTGATTATATGTGTTTATTAAGAATTTTGTTGACATCCTAGTTGCAACCGTATCGAGATTTACTTCTAGCTTAAATCATGATCCATTTATATGCCTTCTTCACGAAAATTAAAGAATCTTGATGTACGTTAAGGGGAATATATCTAACATAACCACAAACATCACTTGTAGTTTTGCTCATATGACCCTTATAGCTCAATAACTCAATTCAGTTACATAAAAAAGTTTCAAATGCAATTAAAGGCTACATATTTGCAATTTATAAAACAACACGTAAAGTGCATACCAAATGGGCATCCTTTACCACATGCCAGTGCAATGTAATATACATTGTTGATTACACTAATATTAATATTGTTTATAATCTCATAAATGCAACGAATAAAAGCAACGATATCGTTCCTCACAAACCTTTCATAAATGAGAATTGCTACATCCACTCAAAGTTTACAAAACTTTGGCCACACAACATGTCAAATGAATATAGTGGGTGAAAAATAAGAAAGAGAAAATATCATACAAGATAATTAGTACAACTCACTTGACATGTTATTGTGTGAAAAATATTTTGTAAACTTTTAGTGGATGTAGCATTATTCTTCATAAATATTGTTGACAGGCGCGCAATATCATTATATTCGAGGAGAAAAGTTCTATATAGAACACTATCTAATTAAAGAACAATTCACTTTATCTCAGCCATCCATTTATTACATCTAATGAGATTTTAATTTAATTAAAAAACTCACTTTCATCTTATTTTTTTAAAATTAAATATCTCACAAACCGTTAATCGTTACGCAAAACGAAATATACCATTGTGACGAGAATTAAAACATCTATCTATAGAGGGGCACTTCTATATACTTTCGACGAACTTTGTTTTCGATTATTCTTTTCAGTCACGTCCGAAAAAATCACATGTGATTTTTTCAGACGTGACTGAAAAAAAAATCGGAAAAAAGGTTCGTCGAAAGTATATAAAAGTGCCCCTTATAGAAAGATAAAAAAAAATACTCGTCGCGATGGTGTATTTTTTTTCGTTTGACGTAAATCAACGAATGAGAATTAATTATTTTCTTTAGACGACACTTTGAATATACTTTCGACGAATTTTTTTTAATTTTCGCCCAGAAAAAATCACACGTGATTCGAAAAATCACATGTGATTTCTTACTTACATTAAAAATCACACGTAAATTTGTAAATTCACATGCGATTTATGAATTTATGAAATCACACGTGATTTATTAACTTTAATGATCATAGTGGAATTTGTGAATTCAAATGCGATTTATGAAATGCGTGTGATTGTTAAAAATCAACACATCACAAGTGATTTTACAATCAACGTGTTAATTTTTTTCTGGGGATATTTTACACTAAAAAAGTCGTCCAAAAGTTATATGAGAAACGATTTTTTTTTTAGTTAGTCTGAAAAAAATCACATGTGATTTGTATCAGAAATCACATGTGATTTTATGAAATCACATGTGATTGTGCTACAAATCACATGTGATTTTTTCAGACGTGAGTGAAAAAAAAAATTCGAAAAAAAGTTCGTCGATAGTATATAAAAGTGCCCCTTTATAGAAAGATGATTTAATTCTTGTCGCGATGGTGTATGTTTGTCGTTTGAGGATTTACAGTTTGCAAGATATTTTATTTTTAAAAAAGAGATGAAAAATGTAATTTTTTAATTGTTTTTTTATTTGATGAAAAATGAATTGGTAGAATTTGTTTTTTGAAATGATATTGTTCTATTATGATTTCACCTCTATATTTAGGACCATAAACATGTTTATCAACGAGTGAAGAAATTATTTAGTTGCTTTGTTAGGCTTACCGGCTACCACGATTAAAAAGCATGAAGTTTCATCACGATATATGGGCGGTGAAAAATAAGTTAGTTATTTATAATGACACTATATCTAACTATTTTAGAGATATCAAAAAACACTTTAAATATCATTGTAATTATAGTCAATGTTGTTAATTACAAAACAAAGCCTAATTGGATTATTAGTATGAGTACTTTTAAGGTCTTTAGTAACATAGGCGAATGAATGGGGCATGTGAACGGTTTTTTTCACAAGGGTGAAGAAGAACTTATGTTAATAGCTCTTTTAGAATTTATTGTGAAAATATTCACCCTAAAATCTAACTTAAATAAGATAATAGAATAAATATAAATCTAAGAACCAAGAGCATTTTCTTAAACAATAAACAATTAAACATCATTAAGAAATTTATCTGAATTGAATGCCTACATGTTTATATAAACCATACAATTTCAGGTCCTTTTCATTTTACATACCAACAAATACTATGATATTGTTAAAAAACATACCTTATGGTTTACCATCATTCATTGCAGTATTTATTACATTAAGCTTAGTTTTGTGGTTGAGACATAAAGTCATATTAATCTTCAAATTTTATGACTTTTGAAATTACCTCATTATTAACTAACTATTTTTATAACCTGAATTATTTGTCATTACTCACCTTAAACTCAAGTTTTATATACAGCGAGGCTTTCATATCCGTGCGTTGCACCGGGCTTGTTTTCGTGTTAAATCTTTTTTGTCAATTATGTGAAACACAATATAAGTTCATAACTCGGTTGTCGGGTTTTGAAGAAGATTTGTAGCGCGGTGTAGTTTGGGTTTGGGTTAAATGTATTTGTGAATCATGCAATGTGTGGTGAAAAAGAATGCGTTGTGTCGTTGTCTTGATATGTTGTGTAAGTAGTTTGAGGACCGGCTAATGCGGTTTAGCGGTCTGTAAAAATGTTGCAACTATGTGAATGCGTTTTGAGGTTGTCAACTATCTATTTAGCCAAATCGATGCTACTTTGCTTGAATTAAGGAACTAATGAAGTATAATTCGTATCATTGTGATAAGCACAATGAAGTCTAGGGTTCTTTTATGTTTGAAAGTTAAGTGTGAGGGGTTTAGTTTGTTCCTTTTATGGAGTGTGAGGGTTTAGTTTGTGTTTTTTGGGTAGTTTAAGGGTTTAGTTTGGGCAAGGCAGGGAATTGACAGGTATTGTGTTTCCTGTTAATATGACTTGACCAGGATATTAAGAGTTTCGCTCTGTGAAGCCGCCTTATCTCCCTATGCAATGATGGTGGGCTGCACTATTTTCCACCACACAACACTCTAATATATACCCATGTTACTCATTTCTTTCACTCAACTCCGCCCACCACTCCAATAATACCCCCAATTCATTCACTTTCCGTTTCACACAATTTGTTTAGCAATCACAGCAGGAAACCAAATTGCCAAGCGTGTGATCGATGATTTGGTTGATTTCAGCGGAGAGACTGATGTCCCTAAGTATATGAAATTCTTCGTTGGTCAACAAATTGCTGAAGTCTACCATTTTATTAACTGAACGCGATAGGAAACCCAAACTTCAAGGAATTTGATTGCTCAGTTGAATGCACTCATTGCTGAATTGGAAGCATTGGAGGATCAAAGAGAAGTTTATGACATGTTGATGTGTTTTAGGGATAATAGGCGTGGTGAAAACACTAAGCTGATTGGGTTGAATGAGTTGATTACTCAGGCGGAGGAGGAGATTGAGGTGGAAGAGGCATATGTGCAGATGATGGAGGCTGCAAGCAACTTTGTTTAGGGAAGGGGATGGGTATCTTTTGTTTTGTTGATCATCCTTTATGTTTGTTTAGTCTTTTAAATGTGTGGACTGTGTTTGTGGTTTATGTTTAGTTGAAGTACGAAAGTTGTATGGTTGTTATCTTGGCAATGATAATGAAAGTTATGATGTTAATTAAAAGGAATGTGTTTTTTTGTTTTTGTTTAATGTAGTTTGATTATGTTGTTCATGTTTGAGTAAGGAATGGTTGTTATTGAGTGGTTGATTATCCTCCACAAACTTATTCATATGAGGGTTCAAGCCGTGTAGTGCAGTATGGTTGTATTGTGGTTAACTATGTAGATATATGGCAGTGGAGTATTTGTTAAATGGTGTGAGCTTTACTTTTTGTTGTATTTTAAAGTTATCAAGTTATCAAGTAGTAATTTTAATCAATTTTTAGTTATGTTTAATGGTGTGAGCTTTGTAGATGTTAGGCGGAGCGTAGAATGCAAACTATGAATCTGAGAATTGGGGGCGGTTGATTTATGGTGGCTTTGGGTTGGTTTTTATTATTTGATACGTGAGGATTTAGCGGTTTTTTATTTGGGTTGTGGTTGAATGTCAGTTTCGGTTATTTTGATTTTGTGTTTACAGTCTTTCATAGACATGATGCAGGTACGCCTTGTAATATTATTGGAGACATGAAGGCCGTGTTTGGCGGGGTGGTTAAGTATATGTGAATTTTGTTTTGGAGAAAGTTTTGTTTCAAACTTATCAAGTGTCAGTGATGTTTAGTTTAGGTGATCCCATGTTGTGCCGATAGCACAAAAGATAGGGTTATTTTGTGTTTGGTATTGTATAATGGGGTTGAGGTAAAATGTATACTGGTTATGTAGTACAGTAGTTTCTAGTGTGGTCCAATGATATGAGTATATTGAATGTGCAGAGCATGGTGGTCAAGCACTCAAGCCCGTCAATCTGAAAGCTCTTGTTCTTAGGTTTGCACAGCATTTGGTGTACTGAACATACGTGTGTCGGCTAATCAGGTTTTGCCAAGGAGGAACTCACGATCTTTGGTACATGTTAGTTTTGTAATTAGCTGATATGATGAGGGTTTTCGACTTGTTAGGCTCTTACACTTGAAGATAGTTAGTTGGTATTTAAGTTGATTGTTGCTCTTTAATTGTGTTGTGTAAATTAGGCCATAATGGTGATAAAAAGATAGATGGTTCCATTTTTGTTTGGTTTCATTTTTAATGGGGATCTATCTAGGTGTGTATTTGCATTTATCAATTTAGGCAAGCTGAATGCGGGTTGTTGTATCAACTGTGTATGCATGCATTATGATTCAGATGTGTTTGAGCATAAAGTAATCAAATGTATTCCATTGAAGTGTATCAGATAGTGTAGTACAGGTTGAGTGAGGTTAAATGTTCGATACAGCGCCGAAGCACTATCCGTAAGTTGTTGGGCGTTCTAGTTAATTGGTAGTGATTGACTTAGGGGATGCATGAAGGTCTGTTGGTGCCTACGTTTCTTTCATTTTCTTGGATTGTGCTTCTTATTTGGATGCATTTCGAGAGTGTTGTAATCAGGGCAGTTATTTAAGTAATTGGGCTGGTTTATTTCTAGGGGTTTTTTTGCTAAAAGTTATGGAGGAAAAGCCTAACACTTTCTAACTAAATATGTGGTGAGGGTGCAAGTAAAGAGAAGATAAGACATGTGATGTGTTTCAAAAGCTTTAAATTTATAAGACTAAAATTACCGGTTATTAGATGGAAACACATGGGTAAAAGTATAACCCACGTATGTAGTATAATCTTTTTGGGTAAGAACACTTTAACAGACTTAAAATAATCTGAACTGAATTCAATAATGAGAAAGATGACTACTCGGATAGTTTCATATAACTCATAAGCAATGGTGATGGTTACGATCTCAAACGTAGGACTTTAATTTATAAAAAGGGTTTTCTCGTCAGAAAACGTTTTCACAAATTAACTTGTTTAACTTAAGACTTATATTTAGTTAACTCGATTAAATGTGTCACTCAAATAATCTAGTTACTATTATATCAAATCTATTTTGTTTATCAAATAACATAAGTGGATTTCTCGTCACAAACGATAAAGATCAAAGACAAATCTTTAAAACTATATAGTTCACAACGGGTCTTTCGACCTATACCGGTGTGAGTGTATAATCAAAGTTGATAAGATTGGACACAATAGGATTTTAATAGAAGCTTAAGATTAACAAGATCGTAATTATACCAAATGCTTATTTATTATATTTTTTTCTTCGAGTAATCATGAGAGATTTAGCCTCTCATGGCTATGAAGTTAATAACAAAATTAAGTAGATAAACAAGAAACATACTATGTCCGGGTAAGAATATGGATCAAACTCTACCCGATACAAGTATGGAATGGTAGTACAACCTTTATTTCTTCTAAATTCTATGATGTTCTTCTTCGTTCTTCGTGGTTTGATCTTTAATCTTCAACTTCAAGTGTTTATGAAGTGAAATGATAGATGAGAGGATTGGAGATGATTTTGAGATATGGATTTGGTTGGGATTCTAGATTTGATGAGACAAAATAAATAAAAGAATGAAACAAAAGGACTAAAATTGTTATTAAAGAATTCTACAAGCTGGTGGAGAATTATGTAGATTCTGGAAGATCTCCTTAAGAAGATAAAGATAACAGAAGATATTCCTTAATGTTTAAAAGATTTACTTGTCTAATGTTTATCTTCCTTTGTAAGTCTTGATCTCTCCCTATATAAAGAGATCATAGACACATAGTTTTGTGTGCACAGAAAATATGTAGACGTCTTATAAAGGTGTGTGTGAGTTCTAGGCGTGAGTTCTCTAAGTAGACGCCTAGAAGTTGTGTGTAGCCCCAAGGATCTTTGATCCCTGTTAGATTGTAACCGTTCTAGAATTGATCATCTAGAATTGGGGCTTGATGGAAACGTATGGTAATAAAACCTTGTTTAAATAACATTGAATCGTGTTCATTATATTCCGCTGCATTGTATCTATATTCTTTGTTATTTTTGTTAATCCTAGATATAAAAGCACCGTGCTCTTGATCTAGGATTTACAAGGTTGTTGAAGAAACTCTAAAACCCTAATTTTTAAGAAATAATTTTGTGGTAAAAGTTTTCTAGGGTTTTGAAGATAAATTGCTTTAACAGTGTTTATAATCATCCTCTCTACCTATTATGGGTATGCAATATGATTGTAAATCATTGTTATTATTTAAGGGTTTCTTTGCATCATATGTTATAGGAAGGAGCTGGCGGTGTTCGTGTTTTAACAGCAGATTATGAAGGTTATTAATGCAACAAGTTCAAAATAATGATTGGATTATGGTTATGGATTGCTTCATATTTGTGTCTGTGTACAGCAGGTATGGAAGTATGATGTTTTCATGATCCATGTTGATACTGATGATTATGGTAGTTTATAAGTATACAAAGTTAATGCTGCTTTGGATTCGAGTTACTACTGCCAAGTACTTTGGTACTGCTCGTTTTGTATTAATACTGCTAATAGCAGTTACTACTGCTTGATTATATTTAATGTTGTCAATACAACTTAATGCTGCTACAAGAACGAGTTTGTGCTGCTTGGGATCAAAGGAATGTTTCTGCTGCTCATTATATTTTAATACTGCCAGTTATATGTTTCTACTGCCAAGCAAACAAAGAGAACAATAGTAATTGGTTAAGTGCTGTTCAAATATGCTGCCATTGGAGATTAGTGCTGCAAGCTTAAGTTAATACTGCTGCACTAAGTTAATACTGCTAGTATATACTTAATGCTGCTGGTACATACTTAATGCTGCTAGTATATATTTAATGCTGCCAGTATTAAGTTTCTGCTGCTAGGCTTAAAACGAAAGTTACTACTGTTAAAGTTTTGAGCTTGTTGAACTTAAACCAAGGTTAGTACTGTTCGTATATTTACTACTGCCAATAGAAGGAGTTACATCTGTTGGTTACTACTGCTTGGTTTAAAGGGAAGCTAATGATTTTAAATGTTCTTGAAAGATTAAAGGCTCGTATTTATTGGAATAATTGGTTACGAAGAAGATTGTTTATCACTTATTTGACGGTGAAGTGGAATTATTTGGGTTTGTGTTTTATCATACCTTTTAGCAGGAGGTAACTTGTTTGTGTTTTCAATGTTGTGACGAAGACTTGACAAATCTAGCAAAGGTGTGTGATTTTTCTTATGGTGCTCAATGCTCACATTTGCTATCACTTTGGTTATGTGTCTCATAGAAGATGAGGATAATTGTCAAGAGATTGCGGTCTCCTTATACATTGATTTTGGGTATACGTTCGAAGTCACGTGGATAGTGCAAGATATAAGACACAAGTTTGGGTTATTCTACTTCAGCATCAAGTTCGTTATACTTAGTTTTCTTCATCAGTAATCATTACATAGAACCTACAGAATTGAAGATTCACAAAATGGTTAACATATGGGTTTCAAGGGATGCTTAATGTTAAAATGTTTAACCATCTACATGCACCACTTGAGGGGAAGTGTTTCGTTACTAGTGTTGATCTTTATTACTACTACTAGTTTATGTTTTTACTGTTCAAAGTCATTTTTCATATTATGCTTCATGGCGGGTATTTTGAGTATTGGAAGGATGGATTAATAGTTGTGGTATATGGTTTGTAGTTGTTTTAATCCAAGTTGCATATCTACAGAATACCCCTATTTAATAATTACAAAAAGGGGAAGAAGATTACAAGTTTATTGATTTGCAGCTTATTATATGTGGTGGCATGGTACAAAGGAAATCTACTTAAGGGGAATTTTGTTTCATTCAGGGAGATGATTACATCTCAACTTCAGGGGAAGCTTTGGCTTTATAATGAAGTTCATACACGACTTTGTTTGTTTTGTCATCATCAAATAGGGGAAGATTGTTAGGATTCTGGATTTGATAAGACAAAATAAATAAAAGAATGAAACAAAAGGACTAAAATTGTTATTAAAGAATTCTACAAGCTGGTGGAGAATTATGTAGATTCTGGAAGATCTCCTTAAGAAGATAAAGATAACATAAGATATTCCTTAATGTTTAAAAGATTTACTTGTCTAATGTTTATCTTCCTTTGTAAGTCTTGATCTCTCCCTATATAAAGAGATCATAGACACATAGTTTTGTGTACACAGAAAATATGTAGTCGACTAGTAAAGGTGTGTGTGAGTTCTAGGCGTGAGTTCTCTAAGTAGACGCCTAGAAGTTGTGTGTAGCCCCAAGGATCTTTGATCCCTGTTAGATTGTAGCCGTTCTAGAGTTGATCGTCTAGAATTGGGGCTTAATGGAAACGTGTGAATAAAAATCCTTGTTTGATAACTTACTGTTCTTTATTATTCCGTTGCGTATATAAGTTATCTGTAAAACTAATCCTAGATGGGCTAAAAGATTACAAGTTTATTGATTTGCATCTTATTATATGTGGTGGCATGGTACAAAGGAAATCTACTTAAGGAGAAATTTATTTCATTCAGGGAGATGATTACATCTCAACTTCAGGGGAAGCTTTGGCTTTATGATGAAGTTCGTACACGACTTTGTTTGTTTTGTCATCATCAAATAGGGGAAGATTGTTGGGATTCTAGATTTGATGAGACGAAATAAATAAAAGAATGAAATAAAAGGACTAAAATTGTTATTAAAGAATTCTACAAGCTGGTGGAGAATTATGTAGATTCTGGAAGATCTCCTTAAGAAGATAAAGATAACAGAAGATATTCCTTAATGTTTAAAAGATTTACTTGTCTAATGTTTATCTTCCTTTGTAAGTCTTGATCTCTCCATATATAAAGAGATCATAGACACAAAGTTTTGTGCACACAGAAAATATGTAGTCGACTAGTAAAGGTGTGTGTGAGTTCTAGGCGTGAGTTCTCTAAGTAGACGCCTAGAAGTTGTGTGTAGCCTCAAGGATCTTTGATCCCTGTTAGATTGTAACCGTTCTAGAGTTGATCGTCTAGAATTGGGGCTTGATGGAAACGTATGAATAAAAAACCTTGTTTGATAACTTATTGTTCTTTATTATTCTGTTGCGTATATAAGTTATCTGTAAAACTAATCTTAGATGGGCTAAAACAATTCTCAACAGATTTGATGAAGAGATGAATGAATTGGCTTGAAATTCGTCCTCTATTTATAGGCTGAGTGGGGGTCGAAGTGCGACGCACAAAGATATTTTTGCGGCGTACTTTGGTTAAGTCGGTGGGAAAATCATAAATGCTGCTTGGGTGTGCGGCGCACAAAAGAAATTGTGCGGCGTACTTGGTGAGTTAATGCAGTGTTTATTTAAATTTATTTAATTCCTGGACTCGGAAGGAAGTGCGGCGCACAAAGGGAATGTGCGGCGTTGTTGAGGTCTTTTTTAGCTTTGGTCCTTTATTTTCTTCTATCATGCTTTCCAATAACTATAAACTCTTGAACTTTCTTCTTTTTGAGCTCGGGATGACTTCAAGTGAACCTGGATATAATCCATGCTATTAAGTATTGAGAGTTCACAAGAAATGATAAAATATATATAAATAATGCCGCCAAAAATATGTATAATTAAGGCGTTATCAAATCAATCCATACTTAGCTGTTGCTTGCCCTCAAGCAATTAAAGCGAGAAAAACAAGCTCATTTATCGTGACGTAGAGAAAATTTAGATTTAACAAGTGTTTACTGGTTTAGATAACTTTGCAGGCATAGACACATAACAGAGCACCTCACAAGAGATGTGTTTGATTTTTAATTTACTCGAGCCACTCAGATAGGATTTATAATTGTGAAGACACTCAGATGCGCATACATAATCTAGATAGCTACCATAGACTTGTGCAAGACACTTAAACATGACCAATGGGGCATGAGCACCAGACAAAATCTCAAAGGGGCAGAACTTGATACTGATGATGGTTAATAGCATATACTGATCTCTTGTGCTGAAATTTAAGCCTTAAACTTTAAACTTTTAATTCTTCTCTTTTTTTTATCATTGTGATAACTAAGGCTGACACGGAACTTCTTTCTTTCAACTTTAATTTCTTCAGTGGAATAGCACTAAAAGGAAGTGCTGTAGATACATGATCTTACTGGATTTATAACACCTCATAACATATGATTTTGTCTACAAATTAATCTTACTGCGGTCTAGTAAATAATGATCAAGCACAAGTTCTAGAGCTAGTAAATTACCGGCTCACTCACATAATTTTCAACCAATACCATTGCTCTAGAAAAGGCGACAAATTACAAATACATAGCCGTAACGCTGGATGAGACACTTGTAATTGCATTCAAACCTTAACTCGAACAAGCTAAAGGCATCAATTATCTTAGGTACCAAAGGTGGTTACCCGAATTCTTTTAAGGCTTTAAATTCTTATAATTTAGTGGACTGGTTTTATGCTAGTTAAAGTGTCAATCCGGTTGGACTTGCCTTACTAAGAGCATATTTTATATTTAAAAGAAAAGCATATATATTTTTTTAAGATTTCCATAAAATATCAGTTGAAATAAATTTTGGCAGACAAACATAGAGAGATATGATTAATTTTTCCTATTTGGCTCCCTTCCACACTTAAGTTGAACATTGCCCTCAATGTGATAACTGATAAACTAGAAAGTAGGGAAAGTTAAGGGAAACGGTACTTCCCGGGGCATAGAGAAATGTAACTACGAAAGAGCTATCCTTGAGCACACGCCATAATTTTCCAAGCTTACGCTATATTGCCTGCAAAAGAGAAAACATACAAAAGTACACAAAAAGAAAATATTTTTGTTGATTTTTTTTAGAAAATAAAAATAGAGTAGATGAGTATAGTGGAATGGAGGAGGGACTCCTCCACACTTAAATAAAGCACGGGTTGCCTCCCAAAAAGTGCTTAATTTTTAAAAGAGTCGTTAGCTAGACTCCTGCTTCTGGAGTTCATTCTTTCAGAAAGAAGGGAGTGACTGCTTCCCTTTTGTCGTTATAATCTTCTTTTTCCTGATATAGCTTCAGTCGATGACCGTTAACAATTAATGTTTTTCCATCTTTTCCATATAGTTCAACATATCCGGATGGATATTGATGATTCACTACGTATGGTCCTAGCTAGCGAGATCTGAGCTTCAGCTGTTTGAATTTATATTTTGAATGAAAGAGCAATACTTTATTTCCATGTTTGAATTCTTTTCTCATCTTGAGTTTCTTGTCATGCCAAACTGTGGTTCTTTCCTTGTATAGACGAGAGTTTTCATATGCTTGATGTTTGAATTTGTCTAACTCGTGTAATTGGAACATTCTCTTCTCACCAGTAGTGATGAGATCTGGGTTACAGTTTTTTAGGGCCCAATATACACGGTGTTCAATTTTAAATGGCAGGTGGCAGTTTTTACCGTATCCGAGCTTGTATGGTGTGGTACTGGTTGGTGTTTTGAAAGTAGTACGAAAAGCCCACAGAGCATCATCAAGTTTTCTTGACCAGATGGCAAGATTATCTTTAAAAGTTTTTTCAAGAATTCTTTTAAGGGTATTGTTCGTGTTTTCAACTTGACCACTTGTTTGAGGGTGGTACGATGTAGAGAATCGGTGGTTAACTCCATATTTTTATGGTTTTTTTCATT
Source organism: Tanacetum coccineum (assembly GCA_026074375.1). Classification (NCBI taxonomy): domain Eukaryota; kingdom Viridiplantae; phylum Streptophyta; class Magnoliopsida; order Asterales; family Asteraceae; genus Tanacetum; species Tanacetum coccineum. The sequence goes on from BQNB010044970.1 coordinate 15,211, forward strand.
ATCTTGTTATAAAAATGAGTTCCTCGGTCGCTTATAAGAGCTTTGGGCATTCCGAAACGACAGAATAGTTTTTTTTAAATGTAATAACAACTCTGGCATCATTTGTTGGTAGAGCTTATGCTTCGGCCCACTTAGATACATAGTTGACAGAAACTAAGATGTATTCGAATTTGTATGATTTTGGGAAATATCCCATGAAATCGATACCCCATATGTTGAAAATTTCGCATACTTGAATACTGTTTAAGGGCATCTCATCAAGTTTTGAAATATTTCTTATCTTTTGATATGCTTTGCAAAGGCGAACTTAAGTATGAGCTTCTTTGATGATGGTTAGCCAGTAAAAGCCTGAGTCTAAGACCTTTTTAGCATTTTCATTTGGTCCATAATGTCCACCGGTGAGTCCGTGGTGACATTGATCAATAATGGTTTGGGTTTCTAGTCCAGAGACACAACGTCTGATCATACCTTCAGAACATACTTTGAAGAGGTAGGGTCCTTTCAAAAGTAGTGTTTGAGGTCATAGAAAAACTTATTCTTTTGTTGGTACGTCATTCTTTTAGGTATGATATCACTTACCAAATAGCCTGCAAAGTCTGTTGATGTGTCGTTGTGTGGTGTATATTTTTATGATTCAAGTTTTAAATTTATATTTTGCCGACTTAACCAAAAACAACACTTTAACGGGCAGTGTACCCGGTCGGTGGTAGATTCGTGGTAAGTAGGGTGTCGAACACTTGAAGCAAGGTTAAATCTCTCAATTTAATAATATTTTGGTTTACTAGTCTAAGTTAATTCTAATCTAAGTTAAACCTTTGCTAATCCTATGTTAGTTCTAATCCTAATTCTAACAGGTTAAAGGGTCGTTTCAGCCTGAGAGACTGACACGGGTTTGGTGGTGACTTCAATCAACTCAAGACACTTTAACCCATGTAAGCAAATTAACAGAAGATAAAAGAGCGGTCAAGCCTTATGATAGAAAACTGTATTAGCCATCATTAATCAGAATAGAAGTTGGTTTGTTTATTCGGTGCAATGATTACTTATCTCGATGTGGCATATCATTCTTAGACTTAGGCGGGACTTCATCTTAAGACCTAGACACATTAATTCTGACACAATTAAAGCATCCGCATAAAGTATCCTAATATATTGATTATAATTCATCTAGAGGACAACACGGTGTGTGTCATACTATCCCTAGCTCATATAGACTTTACCCGCTTACTGCTTAATGGTAATTTATGTTAGGTGGTAGTCCACAATCCAAACTATACCAATGATCAGAACTTATTAGTTAGTACTAAGCCACTACCTACAACGGTATAACCAGTTTAATCGAGGCATGCAAGACGTTATTAGTGATCCTATTTGTTCCACCTATACGCATTACTATATGGAGAGTTATCCCGGACTTTTAGCCTATGCCCAAACAACACCAAAGTTGCAGCGCATTAAATATGTAGGACTAGACACAATTGAATGATAGGTCACATACTTAAGCACATAAACAAGTATCATGTGATAAACATAATCAATAATACAACGATAAATTAAGCAATCGAGATATAAACAAAACCAAACATTCAGATCTTCATAATAATGGCTAATACCTAAAGGTATTAGCCTTTAAACATCATAATTAATACAAGAGTAATGGCTTAGCCAAGGTAAACTAACCGAGTTAACGAATGATACCAAAAACTGAATGATTACAAAAGTATAAGAAATTACACGTTGTCTCCTATAGATTGGAATGCGTTGTGAGACCTCTTCTACTCTTTTTCTCCTCTGAAAATCGACTTTTGTGGTTTAGGTATCGAGAATATGATTTAGCACACTTAAAACTCTTTTTTGAGTTTTGTATTTATAGGGTCTGGAGTCGGTGTCGATACGGCGTATCTAATGTGTTGGATACGGCGTATTAAGGTTTCTTGGAGTAGGGACCACGTTTGATATCTTCCAGAATATTCACCTTCTATATCTTCAATACGTCGTATTGGTCTTCTCTGGATATGGCGTATTAATCATGTTTCCTTTGTGGTCTTTGGTGAGTGCAGGCACAAATATGTCTTATCTTCCTTGATGGATACGGCCTATTGGTTTTCAGAACAGTAATCTTCAAAATATCTTCATTTAAGCTTCAGAATGCGCGCCTTTTGCTAATATTTACCAAGTACTCCATAATTACTGCAATTCTCAAATATAAACGATTAAGTAATAATTCTTTGCAATAATTATACAAAATGGGTTAATTACATGGGATAAATGATGCTATAAAATAGATGTTATTTGATGTCATCAAATATCCCCCACTTGAATTCTACTTGTCCTCAAGTAGCCTTTAGAAGTTTATAAAAATGTATCCCTAAGGATATTTTTCGTTAAAGCATTTATTTGATCTACTACAAGTACATAACTGATCACATCAAATAACGTCTATTTTATAGCATCATTTATCTCATGTAATTAACCCATTTTGTATAATTATTGCAAAAAATTATTACTTAATCATTTATATTTGAGAATTACAGTAATTACAGAGTACTTGGTGAATATTAGCAAAAGGCGCGCATTCTGGAGCTTAAATGAAGATATTTTAAAGATTAATGATTATGACAACCAATACGCCATATCCATCAAGGAAGATACGGCGTATCCGTGCCTGCACTCACCAAAGACCACAAAGGAAACAAGCTCAATACCCCGTATCCAGTGAAGACCAATACGCCGTATTGAAGATATAATATGTGAATATTCTGGAAGATATCAAACTTGGTCCCTACTCCAAGAAACTCCAATATGCCGTATCCAATCCCTTGAATACGCCGTATCGAACCGAATTCCAGACAGTATAAATAGAAAACTTAAAAACGAGTTTTAAGGGTTCTAAATCATATTCTCGATGCCTAAACCACAAAAGTCGATTTTCAGAGGAGAAAAAGAGCAGAAGAGGTCTTGTAACGCATTCCAATCCATAGAAGACAACGTGTAATTTCTTATACTTTTGTAATCGTTCAGTTTTTAGTATCATTCGTTAACTCGGTTAGTTTACCTTGGCTAAAACAATTACTCTTGTATTAATTATGATGTTTGAAGGCTAATACCTTCGGGTATTAGCCATTATTATGAAGATCTGAATGTTTGGTTTTGTTTATATCTCGATTGCTTAATTTATCGTTGAATGCTTGTTTATGTTTATCAATTCATACTTGTTTACGTGCTTTTGTATGCGACCTATCATTCAACTGGATCTAGTGATACGGACCAAGTAATCTAGATGCCGGGATAGCTCTCCATATAGTGATTTATACATCTAGAATCATAGGATCACAAGTATTGTCCTTCTAAAATCGTGCTAAGGATACGCTTCTGGCTTAACTAGTTAACGGAAAAACGAAAATGCCTTTGGTTTATTTGAACATGCTGACTAGAGGACCGAATCAGATTCAATCAACAAGTAATTCTGATTCCATTGGATAGTTGGACAAGTGTCAACTAGTGTCTAAATAACCATAAAAGCAGTAAGTGGGTAACCAAGGGTCACTATGACTAGATGTTAACAAGATCACCATTGCTTTAATCTCTAAGATAGATTATAATCAGCAAATAAGGATGTTTTATGCGGATGCTTTAATTGTGACAGAATTAATGTGTCTATGTCTTAGGATGAAGTCCCGCTTAAGTCAAAGAATGATATGCCTCTTCAAGATAAGTAATCATTGCACTGAATAAACAAACCAACCTTCTAATCGGATTGGCTAATACAGTTTTCTATCATAAGGCTCGACCGCTCTTTTATCTTCTGTTAATTTGCTTGCATGGGTTAAAGTGTCATGAATTGATTGTAGTCACCAAACAAACCCGTGCCAGTCTCCCAGGCTCAAAAACCCCCCTTTTACCTGTAAGAATTAGAATTAGAACTAACATAGGATTAGCATAGGTTTGACTTAGAATTAAGATAGATTAGAATTAACATAGATTAGATAACTAAAATATAAATAAATTCAGAGATTTAACCTCGCTTCAAGTGTTCGACACCTTACTTACCACCATCGACCGGGTACATTGCCCGTTAAAGTGTTGTTTTTGGTTAAGTCGGCAAAATATAAATTTAAAACTTGAACTATCATAAATAAACACCACACAACGACACATCAAAAACCAAAAACCTTACGAAATAGGAAGATGAAAACACTTAAATCACTCAACTAATCTATATGGTAACATGTAACTATTCACTCAATTGCTCGGTCGTGATGAGTTTTCTATCATAAGCTTGGCAAGGATACACATCTCCATCGCTAAAGCTAAGGAGTAACAAGTTTATAAAGGTAAATATGGTTTTGTAAGACAAGGCTTAGGGTTGATCATTTTTCAATCTTTCACCAGAAGTACCACTCCAACAAGGCAGCTGAAGCACACATACATGGCCATAACGACGAAATAGACATGTGTGTTCAATCACATCCTCATTCGAATTTAACCAACGGTTAGGATGAAGAATGATATAGGGTAGAGACCTTCTAACTTTCACCAAAAGTCATAAACCAATGAGGCAGCTGAGATATGCATACATGGCCGTAACGACGAAATAGACATGCACGCTCGTACACATCCTCATTCGCGTAAAACCAGCGGCTAGTCATTAGGAAAGAGAAGTAAATTGTTGTTAAATAAAAATTACAAAATAAATAGATTAAGTCTAAAATACAAGCTGCTAGACACTTTTTCCCCGACCATTACCATGATAAAGATACGACTATTTACAACGTCTTGATCATAGATAAAAAACAACAACCTAAGTTGGCGTTCCCGTAACAGTCAACTTCCCATCCATCCCATACTTTACATACTTTACAAGGCAAGTGGCGATATCTACCACTTTATACAATACTCTACATCGTTGATTTGTATCAACAAATAATCGATCCTTCATATAATTTATTCGGTAGTTGCGAAACAATTATCTTCAAACTTTCTTTCTCTCTTTTTTTTGTTGTGATTTTTCTAATTTTTTTGAATTTTTGTTTATTATTATTATTATTATTCATCTAACTATATACGAAACTCGGTGTAATTTCACCATCTTCACGATCATAATAATCCCGGATAATTTTTTCGGTAATTCTTCATTCTTCGGACGGACCATTAATTGCGATGGTAGTAAAAATACATGAGTTTTGACTATAATATACATTCCCATTGCGATATGCAAATTTTTTCCAACCGTACCAAAGATAGAAAATTTTAACACAAGACTCGGGAAATACATACTTTACACTTTAAGCAACTAGCAACTAGCAACTAGCAACTGTAAAATAAACTTAATCTAACAGGGTAGTCTAAGGTGTAAAGGTGTAACGAAATAAACAATTGATGTATTTTCTAAAGGATTGGCTCTACGGGTTGTTTTAGGGGTATCTTACTCTTAAAGTGAGAGTAAACAAAGGGTTTATACGGGGGTTAACTAACCAGTGTAGTTAGTTAATAAACAACATGTAAAGGCGTTTTGGGTGTAATCCTAAAATTTACCAATTTAAACAAGTTACTCCATCTAAATCCATAGTACTCATCATTGCGGTCTCGAGTGATATACCAAGCCAAGTTCTAAAGTCTACTACATCACCGACACACTCATATTTTGTGGAATTTGGGTAAACATTTAAAAACGGATCGGTTAAATCCTCACAATATCTAATAAGGGTTATTGTGTGCGGGTTATGTATCAAGTAATTTCACAAAAATATGCTTGAAATTTTTTAAATTTGAGCATAATTTAAGTATTTTAGTGTAAAAAATAGGACAAGTAAACATTCTAATTCCATCCCCTACTTGAATTATACAACGTCCTCGTTATATAGATAAAACATTAAAAATACGGGAATTAAAAAGAATTAGAATGAGAAACTCCCCTGATATTTACTCGGTAGATTCTCCTTGTAGATTTTATTGAGCAAGAATTCGTGTTGAACAACCGCCTTGAAATTTTAAGACTCCAACACTTTAAGATCTCCAGATTTGTAAATTCTCCACCAATATTTGTCGATATTTCTTTCACGAGGTCCTGTGTAAAAAATAGAAAAAACGTGCATTCCTATCTTGGTGCCTACGGTTAATTTAAACTAAACTAAACAAACTAAATACGAGTCAGTCTGATAAATACGTCGTATCATGTGCATGAATACGCCGTATTGCCAGAACTGACAATAATGCTTTTAAAGTGCATAATTAATAAAGACTGATAATGTCCAGACAATCAATACGCCGTATGGTATAGAGCGGATACGTCGTATTGATTTTTGGGAAGACAGACTCGATAAAATTAAATAACATTCTGGGTTGTCTCTTGGGAAGCACTTTTGTTTACAGTGAAGTCTTTAAGTTAGACTTTCCTTCAGCTTCTTTTCACTCAGCTCTAGTTACCATCCATCCTTCGTCCATCATGGGAAAGATTTCTTGGTATGCTCGGCATGCATCTTCGCTTGTTCTCGCCAAATCGTCATATTCATCTTCTTTAATAGCAACATACTCTTCATCTTGTCCGAATGAATACTTGATCATCTTGAATCTTCTCATATTTCACACCGACAGTTCATGAGTTTCACATAACTCTTGTCTTTCAACATGAGTTTCATTCTCATATTCTATTTCATTGTGATCATGGTAGGTAATCTCATGGCTTTCACATCTTCTCCAACCATCATTGCTTGATTCATCTTCACTAATTAAGCCTTCCATGATAGCTTTATTTCTTAAAGCTTGTTCTTTTAGCTCGCTATCCTTTAAGGCTTCGTACCATTCATAATCTTGGTAATGAAGCAAATTTCCAAATATGTAAGCTCCAGGTAAGTTTCCTCCATTACAGTATCCAACATTCTTCCAACTATATGTTGGCCATTCCGAATATCCAGTTTTATAATTGAAGGGCTTACAATAATTCTTAACTGGTGCGGGTTCAGTCCAAACTCCAGCGTCAATCCATGGTTTCTCATCAACCCATGGTATATCTTTGTTCTATTCATAGATCCAATCATCCTTATATTCATCATAAGTCTTGAATTCCTCAATGTCCTTAGTAAGTAAGTCTGGATCGATTTGCAAAACATAGTTAAATTCTTTGAAGGTCTTGCACATAGGTGTCTCAAAATCAAATATATTAGTGTCGATCCTAAAGACTTCAGCAACTTCATCTTCATTATTATAAAATTCTTCATCCGTGAGCTCAACTTCATCAACTCCTCTAATCTAGTAAATCCATAATGCTTTCTTTGTATAATGATCCATAGTCTTGTAGTTAAATTTTTTTGACCCCAACCATTCAGTAAATGGAACATCAGATTGATCATATCTCATATCAGCATTAGCTTCATGCGACATTCGTTGCTCCGAATCATCATCCTTGTTTGAGTCACATAGGATGTTAGCAACTTCAACTTCATATGTGAATAAATCATCATCCATTCCGCTTAATCGATTGAATTTATTATTGAAAACTTCAAGTGATGTATCACAAGTGAGCGAAACAAATTTGACCTTAAGATCCTCAAGTTTCTCAAACTCTCCTTTGATTACCTTTGTCATTCTTAACTGAAAAATAACCAGAAAATTATCAGTAGAACCAGCGGAAAAAAGGTGTTAAAAAAAATTTGAGCTTTAAGTTCGAGAGTGGAAAAGAACTTTATCAGATGATCGATACGCCGTACTCAATAGAAGTGAATACGTCATATTAATTTGTTGAATGAATACGTTGTATTGGACAGAAAGTTGGATACGCAGTATCCGATGGAAGTGGATACGCCGTATCGGGTTATCGACCAGAATAATGTATTAGGAAAACAATTAAATACGCAAACAATTAAACACACAAATGTACAAGAATATACAGAATATACAAGAATATACACTAATCTAATTAACACTACTCCTAAGGGTTAGATCTGATGCTAAAAACCAAAATATAAAATAAAAATCAAGATTAATTTTCAATCTCCGGCAGCAGTGCCAAAAACTTATGTTAGGTGGTAGTCCACAATCCAAACTATACCAATGATCAAAACTTATTAGTTAGTACTAAGCCACTACCTACAACGGTATAACCAGTTCAATCGAGGCAAGCAGGATGTTATTAGTGATCCTATTTGTTCCACCTATACGCATTACTATATGGAGATCTATCCCGGACTCTTAGCCTACACCCAAACAACACCGAAGTTGCAGCGTATTAAATATGTAGGACTAGACCCAATTAAATGATAGGTCGCATACTTAAGCACATAAACAAGTATCATGTGATAAACATAATTAATAATACAACGATAAATTAAGCAATCGAGTTATAAACAAAACCAAACATTCAGATCTTAATAATAATGGCTAATACCCAAAGGTATTAGCCTTTAAACATCATAATTAATACAAGAGTAATGGCTTAGCCAAGGTAAACTAACCGAGTTAGCGAATGATACCAAAAACTGAACGATTACAAAAGTATAAGAAATTACACGTTGTCTCCTATGGATTAGAATGTGTTGTGAGACCTCTTCTACTCTTTTTCTCCTCTAATAATTAACTTTTGTGGTTTAGGTATCAAGAATATGATTTAGCACACTTAAAACTCGTTTTTGAGTTTTGTATTTATAGGGTCTGGAGTCGGTGTCGATACGGCGTATCCAATGTGTTGGATACGACGTATTGAGGTTTTTTGGAGTAGGGACCACATTTGATATCTTCTAGAATATTCACCTTCTATATCTTCAATACGGCGTATTGGTCTTCTCTGGATACGGTGTATTAATCATTTTTACTTTGTGGTCTTTGGTGAGTGCAGGCACAAATATGTCTTATCTTCCTTGATGGATACGACGTATTGGTTGTCAGAACAGTAATCTTCAAAATATCTTCATTTAAGCTTTAGAATGCGCGCCTTTTGCTAATATTCGCCAAGTACTCCATAATTACTACAATTCTCAAATATAAACGATTAAGTAATAATTCTTTGCAATAATTATTCAAAATGGGTTAATTACATGGGATAAATGATGCTATAAAATAGACGTTATTAGATGTCATCATCTGCGAACCATGGTTCATCTCTAGTGTCTATTTTTATGAGAGTTTCTCCAGGAAAGTTATTTTAGACTTCACTCTTATCACTTGTTTCATCATTTTCAATCCGAGATAAGTGATCAGCGATAACATTTTTCTGTACCTTTTCTGCTTTAATTTTGATTTCAAATTCTTGTAAGAGCAGTATCTAACGAATAAGGCGTGGTTTAGCATCTTGTTTCTTGAATAGGTGCCTAAGATCTGAGTGATCAGTGTGCACGATCATCTTCGATAATACCAGATAGGATTGAAATTTGTCAATTGCAAAGACTACAACCATAAGTTCTTTTTCAATGATTGTATAGTTCTGTTAAGCTACATTGAAAGTTTTGCTTGCAAAGTACATTGGGTGAAAGTTTTTACCATCTTTTTGACCTAAGATTACTCCAACTGCGAAATCACTTGCATCACACATGAGTTCGAACGGAAGATTCCAGTTTGGGCTTACGATCACATGAGTACATGTGAGCTTTTCTTTTAACAATTTGAATGCGTTGTGAAATTCTTCACCGAATTCGAATGGAGTATCTTTTTCAATCAACTTGGTGAGAGGACGGTCGATTTTTAAGAAATCTTTAAGGAATCTTCGGTAGAAACCGGCATGTCCTAGAAAACTTCTAATACCTTTGATATTAGTAGGGGGTGGAAGTTTGGAGATTACGTCGATCTTTGCTTTATCGACTTCGAGGTCTGCTTCGGATACCTTGTGTCAAAGCATAATTCCTTCTTTTACCATGAAGTGACATTTTTCCCAGTTAAGGACAAGATGTGCATCTTTGCAACGTTGAAGCATTTTATCGAGATTGTTCAGACAGTTATCAAAAGAGTTTCCAAAGATGGAGAAATCATCCTTGAATACTTCGACGGATTCTTCGATCATGTCATGAAAGATAGCCAGCATGCATCTTTAGAAAGTAGTTGGAGAATTACATAAACCAAAAGGCATTCTTCTATAAGCGTATCTACCAAAAGGACATGTGAACGTTGTTTTTTCTTGGTCCATAAGATCAATTGGTATTTGAAAGTATCCAGAAAAACCATCGAGGAAACAGAAGTATTTATTTCCTGTGAGTCTTTTTAACATTTGATCCATGAGTGGCAAAGGGAAGTGGTCCTTTACGGTTGCTTCATTGAGTTTATGATAATTGATGCATACTCTCCAACCTGTAACAGTTCTTGTTGGAACAAGTTTATCTTTTTTTTTGGTAACAACTGTAATACCACCTTTCTTGGGTACGCAGTGATTGAGACTTATCCAAGGGCTATCGGTGATTGGATAAATGATACCTGTATCGAGGAGTTTCACAATTTTTTTCTTTATAACTTCTTGCATGTTTGGATTCAATCTTCTTTGTTTTTGAACAACTGGCTTTTTATCTTCTAGGAGTTGAATCTTATGTTTATAGAAAGATGGGTAGATTTCAGGAATGTTTATGGTTTTCCAAGCAAAGGCTTGCTTGTGTCTTTTAAGAACATAAACTAACTTGTTTTTGTTTTGTTTAGAGAGCTGAGATGATATGATCACCAGAAGAAAAGAGGGTTCTTCCAAGAATGCATATTCCAGGTTATGAGGAAGAGGTTTGAGTTTAAGATCAGTAGGAGGTTCTTCAAGAAATGTTTTGATCTTTTTTATAATCGGTGTTAAAGGTGATTTTTTTCAAATGGTGGTTCTTCGGTGTCAGATTCGGATTCAGAGTTTTCATTGGCAGTCATTGCCATGAATTCATCAAATTCAGCAAAGAGTTTTTCTTCGAGGATGGTTCCTTCGATGGAATGGAGGATTTCACTACCTTCATCGAGAAGAGCATCGAAATCTTCTTCTAATATTTCGTCGATGACATCAATACTGAAACATGTATCATCGTTTGAGTAAGAATGTTTCATCGCAGAATCGATGTTAAAGATCATTCGTTCAGTTCCAACTCCGAGATTAAGTTGCTTCTGTTTAACTCGAATTACCGCATCGGCAGTGTGAAGAAAAGGTCTTCCTAAGATAAGGGGAACTTTACTATCTTCTTCCATTTCGAGAATAACAAATCGGCAGGGAAGGTGAATTTACCAACTTCAACGAGTATATTTTCATATACTCTAACAGGGTATTGGAATGATCGGTCGGCTAATCTTACACTCATTTTAGTAGGTTTAAGATTTTAGAAAGATAACTTCACGTATAAGGAATACGCCATGAGATTGATGCTCGCACCAAGGTTTGCTAAGGCATTACACGAGAAAGCTTTGTTGAAGTTACATGGAATGAGAAAACTTCCAAGGTCTCCAAGTTTTGGTGGAACTTTATTTTGAAGTATGGCGGAACTTTCTTCGCTTAGGAAAGCTGCTAAAATTTGTTCAATTTTGTGTTTGTTACTAACGAGTTCTTTGAGAAATTTGCCATAGTTGGGCATTCTGGCTAAAACGTCGACAAGAGGTACGTTAATTCGAATGGCTCGAATTATGTCGAGGAATTTTCCATATTAAGCTTCCATTTTCTCTTTTCTGAGGCGTTGAGGATATGGGATTTTTGGTTTGTATGATTTGGGTATCAGTGTTTCTTTGACTGGTTTTAGTTCTTTAGGTTTGGATTGAGGTGTAGGTTCATCATCTTCATCATCACTATCGAAGTTGATAGGAGTTTTAGAATCATGTTCCTGATCATTTGGGTTAACTGGTGGGTCATAGGTTTGATCACTTCATGTAAATACGACATCTAGATGTTTGTTTCAAGCTTGTGGTGGTTGATAAGGTTTAGATAAACTACCTTTTAGGTTAGGTTGAGTGTTACAGGGAAGAGATCCAGAAGGTCGACCAGATTGCTTGTCAGCAAATTTGTCGAATTTAGCTTCGAGATTTTGGATTGAGGCTTGATGATTTTTGGTTGTTGTTTGGAGTTTGTTTTTTAGATCCATAAATATATCTTTGACATAAGAATTAGTCGAGTGTTGAGCTTTTATGAAATTGCTTAATTGTTTTTGAAGGTCGGGTATATCATCAGAGTTAGATTGATAGTTGTCTAGGTTGTAATCGTTTCTCCCGCTTGAACGCTAATTATCGCGCTTTGAATCATGGTCGCGGTAAACATTGTAAAAACAAGTACGACGGAAGGTTTGCATGAATTTGGCTTCTTCTTCACGGGACATGAGTATGTTATCATCGTTATGATTAGGGTTTAGTTGTTTTAAACGAGATTGAAATTCTTTATACTGAGCATCCATTTTCATGGTCATGGCATCCATTCGGGCCATATATTTGTCAGTGTCAGAATTACTTCTACCTTCATCGACGAAACAAACAGTTTTCTTATGAGATGGTTTTGTTTTTTGGTTTTTAGCCCAGTCAAGCTTGAGTAAGACTTTGTCTTCAAGAAGTTGATAAGCTTGGTTTGGTGTTTTATAGAGAAAAATACCACCGGCTGCGGCATTTAGAACTTCTTGGGTAATTTCCTTTAAGGCCGTGATAAAAGATTTGCATGATGTTGCCTTTGGATAGATTGTGACCATGGCAATTTTTGAGCATTTCATTCATATGAAGCCAAGCATCGGTTAGAGATTCATTTTCATGTTAAGAAAAGGCTTGGATTTCTCCAAGGAGTCGATCGAAAAGAGCTGGGGGAAAGAATCGACTAATGAAAGCGGTTCGAAGTTCATCCCACGTTTCAATAGTTCTTTTGTTTATTTCATCCAGCCATGTTTTTGCTTCTCCAATTAGTGATAGGGGAAAAAGCATCAGGCGAACAGCTTCATTCTCGGTGTCTCTATATTTAAACATATCATATATTCCGAGGAATTTGTGAATGTGTTTATGAGGATCAATGATTATCAATTTGAAAACCACTATCAAAGGGATACACGAGGTGAAATACACATCGATTACAATGATTAGCAATCGTGTGTTTGAGAGAGTGAAAAGAGAATTATTCTCTGTGTTTTTTATGTTATGTACTAGACAAATACAAGGGGTTATATAACCATTAGGGTTATGCCAAGATACAACTTCAGCCCTTCAAGTTTGAATCTTGATAGATATGCACCCTTTAACTTTTATTATAGCACCCGCACAAAAATAGAGACCTGCAATAGTGTTAATCACACAATGAGACACGAAGAATGAATAAAGGGGTTTAACACTTAGCCCCCCCCCCCCCCCCCCCTTTCCTTACAATTTAAGTGTTAAACAAGTCTAACATGTTTAGGCCTTTCAAAAGTTTGTCATGTTGGTCTCCAAGAAGGCCTTTTGTAAAGATGTCTGCAACTTGGTTTGCAGACTCAATTTTGAGTGGTTTGATTAAACCTCTCACTATTTTTTCCCTGTAAAGTGGAGGTCAACTTTAATATGTTTGGTCCTTTCATGGAAAACAAGGTTTGAAGCTATTTGAATAGCAGCTTTGTTATCATAAAATAATGACATAGGAATGTCAATTATAATTTCTAAATCTTTAAAGAGATTTAGCAACCACATAACTTCACATGTAACAAAGGCCAATGCTCTGTATTTAGCCTTAGCTGAGGATCTAGATACTACAGATTGCTTTTTGCTTTTCCAAGTAATGGCAGAGTTGCCTATAAACACAATAAAGCCAGTAACAGATCTCTTAGTGGCTCTTCATTTTGCCCAATCAAAATTAGAGTATCCTGTAAGGGTGAGACTTTGATTTTTTGAAATAAAAATTCCTTTTCTAAGAGAGCTCTTTAGATATTTGAGAATTATGAAAGCAAGCTTTAAGTGAGAATTCAGAGGTGAGTGCATGAATTGACTCAAGGAATGGACAACATTAGAGATGTCTAGTCTGGTGTGAATTAAATAGATTAATTTTCCAAGAAGCTTTTGGTATTTTGTGATATTTTTGATAGGTTTGTCCTTTTTGTTCATAGGTTGGTCAGTGACAATGAACTTTTCCTCGATAGGAGTCTTGTAAGGTTTGCAGGCAAGGATACCATATTCAGATTACAGTTCTAGACAATATTTTCTCTAGGTCATACAAATTCCCTGGGTGTTGTTTAAACTTCGATTCCCAAAAAAATATTTAAGTTCTCCTAAAAAATATTTAAGTTCTCCTAAAAAAATATTTAAGTTTTAAGGAACTGTTTGACTTTGTTAATATCATTTTCATCACTTTCAGTGACCATTATGTCATCCACATAAACGACTAGAGAAAGGAAGGAGGTTTTCTCAGATTTGATCAACAAAGAGTAGTCACATTTGTTTTGTTTGAATCAGTGTTCAAGAAGGGTGTTGTAAAGCTTTGCATTCTATTGTCTTGGGGCTTGCTTAAGCCAATATAAGGATTTGTATAGTTTGCAAACCCTTTTGTTATTGACAGAGAAGTACCCAGGTAGAAGAGTCATGTAGACTTCCTCATTCAAGGTGCGATAGAGAAAGGCGTTATTAACATCAAGCTTAAAATTTTTCTGTCTTTTGTTAACAACAAGGCTTATGAGGCATCTTACGTGTTGATCCCAATCTGAATAGATCTTTCTAGCCTGTTAAGGGTGGTAGCCAATCTGGATAGATCCAAACTAACTACAAGAGAAACAACGACTATAAACAATATAAGTTATGCGAAAACTAACTTATACTGCTAAGAAGAACAATGAATAAAACAGAACTTTGATTACTATTAATCTGCTAGGTTACAGAATACTAACTATGAATATTTGTGAAACTTGTATATCTAACTAGTGCCGTAGGGTTCCTTTTATACATAAAGGAAACCATAATAGGCTTACAAAACGCGTTAAGTGATCATGCATATCTATTCCTATTATATCTCATGCATATCACTTAAGCAGTACTATCTATATATGCTAGCAGTACTAACTTACTACTAACAGTACTAACTCTACTACCAGTACTAACATATATACTGGCAGTACTAACTAACTAATACTAACAGTACTAACTCAGGAAAACATAATTCCTAACAATCCTCCCCTAAACATGATGTTCACTTGTTAACCTTCATGTTTCTTCAGTTTGAGCTTCTTGAACACCTGGAGGATGTATCCAAACACACTGCTTACTCTTTAATCTTTTCTTTGATGAACTTGAGCTCTTTTGTTACTTTGTAATCTTGAAATTCTTTAGCTTCTAGTCTTTGTCATCATCACAGCATCTCAGCAACTCAGCAACACCAACTAAGTTGGCCTTGTAGTTTTTGGCAAACTACCAGCCATAAACGGATTTGATGTTTCTTTACCAGTAGCCGTTTGCTCTGGAATAGCCAATGCTTCATTGTAACAACATGGTGCATTGATAACCATATAGTTTTGAGTAAACTATCAACTATCAACGGATTTGAGAAGTCTTTACCAAGAGCCGTTTGCTTTGGACTAGCCAACTCTTTACTGTGAAGCATGGTGAGTTGTGAACCATATAGTTTTTGGCAAACTATCAGCCATTAACAGATTTGAGAAGTCTTTACCAGAAGACGTTTGATATGGACTGGTCAATTTTTGATGTCTGTTAGACATGGTGAACTGATAACCATTTGTTGTGTGGTGATGAAACCAACACTTAAAGATCCTTATCTCCTCTATCATGGCTTCTAGCTTCATCAATCTGCTTTTGAATGAATCTAAGCAGATCATAAGCACTATCACTTGCAGACTCAGCTATCAACTTCAAAGACATCATCCTCTTAAGTGTTTCCTTTGTGAGTGGGTATCTCCTCTCTGCAAGCATATGAATCTCAGTACCATCTTCCAGTGTCAAAGTATGAACCCCATAATTTTCATAGAAATCCCAGCTCTTAAGATTCCATCCTTCTTGATTCTGCCAGAGTTCATCTTCTGCATTTGCCTCAAACATTGTCCTTAAATCTCCCCAAAGAACTAGATCTACACCTTCTGGTGTAGTTGTTTCAAACCTCTGCATCACCAGATTATATAACTCCACAAGATCCAGTCTATCAAACCTTGTCACCATCTCAGAAAAGGTTTTAATCCATCTAGAACTTCCATCAGATCTAAAGATCCTGTAGTAGATGCACTCTGCTCCATGTCTGTCAAAATGATAGAATTTTGATTCCCAGTTAATGATTGGAAATCTCTTCTCCAGGACTTCAAAATCTATTATGCCTTCTTCATCTGGAACTATCTTCAGAAAAGTCTTTAGATGCTCTTCTTCTTCAAGGTCAGAATCTGTCTTCTTTCTCTTAGACTGTCTTTTCATTCTTGGACCTCCTTTTCTCTTCTTTGAAGCATCTGTACCTTTCTCACTGCTTTCTACTGCATCTTTCTTGTTCTTTTCATCCTTTTCAGAATTATGTTCATTATCACTATCAGCATGTGTTGGCTTCCTTGCCTTCTTTCTTGCTTTCATCTTTAATACTTTACCAGGTGTTTTCCTGGTACCCTGCTCAGCTGCTTCTTGCTTAACTTCCACCTTAGTACTGTCAGGTTCTTCAAGAACCTTCTCCACATGTACACCAGCTGCCTTTTTATTCATCTTCTGAATCAATCTTTCATCCTCCTCAGACCCAATAGGCATAAAGTTTGCAGCTCTTTCTTATTCATTGATGTATAGGGCATGAATCTCTTCAAGAGTCCTTTTGTTCAACTGACTATGTTTAAATCTACCTGTATGTTTAAGATAGGTCATCATCAGACTTCTCAGTTGAGTTCTTGTTGGAGGTTTGTTCCTGATAGCAACAACTCTTTCTTCTGCTAGTTGTTCTTTCTTATTTCAAAGAATTCTGCTAATAACTTTGCTTTTTCATCCACAGTGTACTTCTCCTATTCTTCATGAGTCAATCTGACTGCTAGTTCATGATCAGCATCTATTCTTGCTTGAACTTCATCATACAAGTTTGCAATGTAATCCATAAATGCTTGTTCTTCTCTTTGTCTTTCCCTTTCCACATCTGCTTGCAACTCTACTTCCAACTGCCTAGCAACCTCTGCATCTCTAGCAACCTGAGCAGCATCAAAATCACTTCTAGTCATCTTCTTTGCAGGCTCAGGTTCTTCTAAAACACCTTTGCCTTTATCTTTTAGATCAATGGATGGGAGTGGCTTCAGGGTTAAGACTGATCTTGCAGGTCTGACTAATTCCTTTGTATCTTTGAAGACAACACCTTTAGCTTTGTTATCGTTCATCTTAACCAAGGTGTCTGCAAGGGTTATCTCTTCATCATCGAAGATTGTTGTGGTTGTTGGAGGAGTTGATGGATCAGCAGTACCAATTTCTTGCATAGCAGTACCAACATTTGGCCTAGCAGTACTAATTGTGCTACCTCCCTTTTCACCACTTCCATTGTCCTCAGTAATTACTTCAGTATCAGCATCTAAATTAAGTTCCTTAGTCTCATTGCTTTGCCTCCCCTCATTCATAGCTTCCTTTGTTTCCATGTCGTCCATACCATGAGCTAAATCAGCATCAAGATCATCAAAAACACTATCATCTAGAGTTGATTTTGGTTGGTATTTTTCCTCCCCTGTTTGGGTACAGACTCCTTCTGACCTAACTTTTTCTTCCTTGATAACCTAGACACACTCCTTAACCATGCTCTGTGGTGTGAGATGCTGGGCTTACACTTCTTTTCCAACTTTTTGATTCTAGTCTTCAATTTAAGAATCTCTGTAGCCTGAGCATCCTTGGAAGTCTCCAAAGCAAGAACCAATAAGAGCGTAATTGATATAGCTGCATGTAAGAAAATCCACATGGAATTAAGTATTCTCTTCTGTCTTCTCCAAGTATGCGATCATGTTATGTTTAGCGCAAGCTTCAAGAACAGCCATGGAAGAGTAATTGAGGATTGTCGGTGATGTAGAAGGATTAAGGTTTATGATTTGAGAACTTGAGAGATAGATTAGGTAAGTGAATTGTGCAATTTGAAATGGTTTATATAGGGTAAGAAAACCCAATGGAGAAGAAATCATTACCATTTACACCTTAGACCCCTAGCAGTATCTATCCTAACGGTAACCCAGCGGTACTAACTTTTGCCTGGCAGTACTAAGTTTTGGCCTGGCAGTACTAACTTTTTGCCTACCAGTATTAACCAAAACTGGCAGCACTAACTAACTTAGTACCATATGTAGCTCTCAATCCTCATTCCAAAGAACATAATGAACCTCAAATAATTATCACATCATCTAAACTCCATCTGCGAACTAAAAATCATTTTCCAAACTGTACAACAAATCAACCTGCCATTTTGCCTCCCCTGAACTAATGCAGCTATAGGTTGATCATTCCAATGTTAACAATTAAGAAATTGAATCTGCTAACATCAAAAGCTTTGGTTAAAAGATCAGCCACATTATCATCAGTGTGAATCTTAAGCACCTGGATAAGCTTTTTCTCATAAGCATCCCTAATGAAGTGGTGCCTAATCTCAATATGCTTTGTTTTGGAGTGAAACACTGGATTCTTTACAATGCAGATTGTGCTTTCATTATCAATGTAGATCTTTGTGTTCATAAAATTGAACCCATAGTCTAACATTTGATTCTGAATCCACAATACTTGCCCACAGCAGTTGGCAGCAGCAACATACTCTGCCTCTGTAGTAGAAGTAGCCACAATTGTTTGCTTCTTGCACTGCCATGAGATAAGTCTCCTGCCAAGAAATTGACAACCTCCTGTTGTGGATTTCCTGTCAAGATTTGCTCCAGCATAATCACTGTCAGAATAGGCTTCCAGGTCAAATGATGACACTCTAGGATACCAAAGGCCCAGTTTGGGTTTGCCTTTGAGGTACCTAAAGATCCTCTTCACAGCATGAAGATGTGAGGTTTTTGGAGTTACCTGAAACCTAGAACAAGCACAGACTGCATACATAATATCAGGCCTAGAAGCAGTCAAGTACATTAAAGAGCCAATCATGGATCTATAAAGATGTACATCCACATCAGCAGCTTCTTCATCCTTGATCAAGGGCTTCTGGGTCTCAATTGGAGTGCTGGCAGTCTTCACACTAGCAAAATCAAACTTCTTCAGGATCTCTGCAACATACTTATCCTGACTTATGAAAATACCATCTTCTTTCTGCTGGACCTGTAATCCAAGAAAGAAGGTGAGCTCTCCTATAGAACTCATCTGGAATCTGCTCTTCATCAATGCCTCAAATTCATCACACCAAGACTTCTTTGTAGAACCAAAAATAATATCATCTACATAAACCTGCACTAACATGATATCATTCCTGTCCTTCTTGATGAAAAGAGTCTTGTTAATGGTTCCTCTTCTGTATCCACTCTTCAACAAGAAAGTAGATAAAGTAGCATACCAGGCTCTAGGAGCTTGGTGTAAACCATACAGAGCTTTTACAACTTTGTAGACCTTCTTAGGGAACTTAGGATCTACAAAACCTAGAGGTTGAGACACATACACCTCCTCATCAATTGTGCCATACAAGAAGGCACTCTTCACATCCATCTGATAAACTATGAATCCCATATAAGACGCAAAGGCCAAAAAGATCCAGATGGCTTCAATCCTAGCCACAGGAGCAAAAACCTCATCATAGTCTATCCATTCCTTTTGTCTATATCCCTGGGCAACCAACCTTGACTTATTTCTAACTACAACACCTCTTTCATCCTTATTATTCCTGTAAATCCATTTTGTCCCAATTACCTTTTTCCCAAAAGGCAAGTCAACCAGAATCCAAACTTTCTGAATCTTGAATTGCAGCAGCTCTTCCTGCATAGCATCAACCCAATTTTCATCTTCAAGAGCTTGAGATATCTTCTTAGGTTCAATCTGAGAAAGGAAGCAAGCAAACAAACTGTGCTGGAAATCCTTGTGATTATTTCTTCTCTGCTTTTGAATATAGCTAACAAAAGCATGAGCTCTAGAACTTTTTTTCACTTTGCTCCTTGTCTGAACTGCTGAGGTTGGATCTCTAAGAATTTGAGTTGTAGGATGAATGGAGTGTATCCTTGATGTGGGAATAGGACTAACATTCACAGTGGTTTCTAAATTAGTAAAGTCAGCCACTGCACCCTCATCATCATAAGATGCATTGGTAAAAATCCCATCACTTGGATTGTCATAAATCTCCTCAAGAGCGGGTATTTGAGAATCATCTTGGTCATTGTTGGTTAGATCAGGTCCACCAGCACTAAAAACTCTTAAAGGACTGGCAGTACTAATTGGTGTGCTAACAGTATTAACTGTGTTAGTACTGGTAGCTCTTGCAGCTCCTGCTTGAAGAAGCAAATCCTTAGTACATTGAGCAAACTCCTTTCTAAAATCTTCAGCTGCATCATTAGCCTCATTTTCTTGTCTTTTAAGCCTTTCAAGCTCCTCCAAAAAGGATTGATCTTCCTGATCTTTTGGCTCCTCATTTGTCTTTGGACTAGTATCCCCATTAGGCTTTTCATCTCCATTCTTTGCTTTTGAGCTCTTGACTGTTGAAGTATAAGAAGACCATAATGGCAGTACAAAGTATTCTGAGCAGGTTCAGCTTCCATTTCAGAGTTTCCTGCATCAATATTATCTTGTGTACCTACACTATGATTAGCTTCTTTTGGACCTGCAGTTTTGTTAGCTTTATTCTCTGCAGTAACAGGCTGATAAGTCATTGAATCAGTTAAATAATCAAGATCAAACAGCCAATTAGGTCCTTTCCCTGCAACATTAGGTTTATTTTCTAGAAAGTTTATATGCAGGTTTTCTTCAACCCTCTTGGTTTCTAAATTGTATACCCTAAAAGCCTTACTATTTAGAGAATACCCAACTAAAAACCCTTCATCAGACTTTTCTTCAACTTGCCCAGGTGGTCAATGGTATTCAAGATGGTCACATGGCACCTAAAAGGTCTTATATAGATTATGATTGGTATTTTACCAGTTATAAGTTCATAAGGTGTCTTGTTTTAAGGCTTGGTCACTAACACCCTATTACGGACATAGCAAGCAGTACTAACTACTTCAGCCCAAAAAGTGTTAGGTAAAAATGAATCTGCTAGCATTGTTCTAGCAGCCTCAATTAGGGTCCTGTTTTTCCTCTCAACAACTCCATTTTGGTTGTAGAGTTCTGGCATTACTGTATTCCCTCTTGATCCCTTTTGGCCCACAGAATTCAATAATGTCCCTGTTCTTGAATTCTGTACCATTATCACATCTAATAGTTTTAACCTTTTGATTTAATTGGTTCTCAATTTGTCTTATAAAGTCCTTAAGGATTCCACTAGTTTCATCCTTAGTTCTTAAAAAGAACACCCAAGTAAACCTGCTAAAATCATCAGTGATAACAAGGCAATAAGTCTTATGGTTTATGCTCCTTACATATGTGGGTCCAAATAAGTCCATATGTAAAAGCTGTAAGGGCTGACTAATAGAGCTCACTACTTTAGCCTTACAGGAGGCCTTGTGTTGCTTTCTTTTCTAACAAGCAACACAGGTGTGGTCATTTTGAAAAATCTTTGAAGGTAAACCTCTTACAAGGTTTCCCTTTACAAGTTTGTTTAAATTTTTAAAATTTACATGACCTAGCCTCATATGCCATTTGTTAGATTCATCAACTGTGGCCTTTGCAATCAAACAAGTTAAACCTCTAGTAGGAACAATGTTCTCTAGGTTGAAACTGTACATATTGTTTTGTCTGAGGACTCTAATTAATACTTAATTTTCATCAGGCAACTTAAAGTCAGGAGACAACACAAGACATTAAGAGTCTGTGAAGAGAACTTTCTTCTTTTTGTCACACATTTGTGACACAGAAAAGAGATTAAATTGCTTTAGTTCTTTCACAAAGTACACTTCCTCAAAATCTAACTTTCCAGATATTATTTTACCTTTACCAGTTATTTGACCTTTACCTCCTCCAAAAGCTACAGGGCCACCATTATAGTCTTGATATTCAACAAGGTAGGCTTTATTCCCAGTCATGTGCCTGGAACATCCACTATCAACAATTCCTTTGTTCTTTAAAGCTTTTTGTGGATCATCCTGCACATCAAATAAGAGAAATTAGTTTCTCTTAGGGACCCAAGCCATTGCTGACTTGGATCTGCCTAGTGGATCTTTAGAATTGACATTTTTACTAGAGTTTGATCCACTATTGTATTTGGAGACTTTGTTCCAGTAGTGTCTTTTGGATCTCCAATTATAACTTGCTGAGGCCTTAACAGTGTTTCCTTATTGCCCCCAACAACACTAACTGTTTTGTCCCCGACAGTATTAATTTTATGACTTGTAAAATTTGTTTTTGGTGCTGCTGTTCTATTAAATGGCCTTCTAATAGTTGAATGAGACTTATAAAAGTTATTTCTTGGTCTAATTTCATTCACAATGGGTCTAGCAGTATTAACTTTCTTAGCAGTACTAGTGTTGCTGCTTGACTAGAAAGATTTTGTCTAGCAGCATTAACTGGAAATATGCTAGTTTTAGTTAGTAATACTTTTGGAACAAACTTGTTTTGGTGATTCAATCTTTGCACATTGTTTCACACTGGTATGTTCTCCCCTTGACCAGTACCCTTACCCTTCTGTTTGTTCAATTCAACCTGTTTAGCCATTCTTTTCTCATGTAAGTCACAATCTCTAATAAGATGGCTAAATCTACCACATACAAAGCATGCTTTTTTAGTGAAACCATATCCCAAACCCAGCTTTTTGGACATTAAACCATTCCAGTCTCTCTTGTCAGCTTTAGGACTTGGACTACATGTGTTTTGTTCTTTAACAGTTTCCCTAGGAGTTTTTACATGCTTAACAGTATTAACAAAAGCAAAACTAGGTTTTTCCTGTTCTTTTGAAGGTTTAATCACATATTCATCATCACTGTCTGACTCATACTCCTCAATGATAGGAGCATTAGACCAAACTTCAGGTTTACTGACAGCTTTGGGTTCATTTACAGCTGGTTTAGGCACAAATTCAAGTGTTTCTACACTAGAATTATATTCACAAGAGACATAATCACTGATATTAGCAGCAGATTCACTAGTTTTAGACTATTTTAGACCATATGTAAAATTTGACTCATCTATTCCAATATCAGATTTAGGAGGCATGTAGATCCATGTCATTGGAGGGGGAACTGCATGCATTACTTCAACTTTTGCAAATCTATCATACACAAGACTATCTTCTACATCACTAGACCTACTATCAAATACACTTTCAAGAACTTCATTTTCATAACTTAAAACACCTTCATGTATTTGATCTCCATACCCAAGCCCAGATTTGTCCTTAGCACTCATCTGACTATTTAGCAGTTTACTAAGACCTTTAGAAGAACTTTGAAAATTTTCAAGTTTGGTTTTTAATTCTTCCTTTTCTTTTACAGCTTCTGCTAATAGTTTCTTATGATATGTGATCACATTAGTTTTATCATCTAAATCAACTTTCATAAACTTAATTTTTTCTTCATAAACAAGTTGATTTTGTTGATGACAAACTAATTGAGCTTCTATCTTTTTTAAAGCTTGAGTATAGGCTTGAATTTCTATACTAGCATCGCCAAGTTTTTCCCTTTGTTCATCATATAATTTATTAAGCTTAACATAAGATTCTTCACATACTTTTGAGCAAGATGTTACCTCATTGTCTGAGCCAGAATTACTGGTAGAGTAGGCCATGAAAGCATAGTTCTCTATGTCTTTTTCAGCATGACTAGACCAATCAATAACAACTCCATCAATTGTTACCAAGGCTTTTGGTTCATCTTGTTTTGCAAGTGTTCTCACATTTTCTTTTGCTTTGTATCCAATATTCCCTGAATCTCTCCCTTTTGCATTTCTGATTGTCCTTTTGTTCTGCCACTCTCTAGCCCAAATGCCATAGTTTTAAACATTGAAGCACTTAACTTTGGTCTTGTCAAACCAACTGGTTCATTGGCATCAAATTGCAGCTCTCTTCTGTCTTTTTATAAAACTTTTTCTCTTCTCATAGAGATCATGGCCACCTGCATTTTAAATCCTTTTCTTTAGATCAAACTCATCAACTTGTTTAAGTCCTCATGATCAGTTGATGGAGCACTGGTTTGCATTGAGCAAAGAAGGGAGTACATGAGTTCATAGTTCTATGATGAAAAGCCTTCCCTGTGTGAGTTATTGCCAGAAGAAGTAGAAACACTCATGAGTAGTTACTAACTTCATAGTACTGGTAGTGATTTAAGAGAACAGATATAAAAAACACATTCTATGTCTTTTATACGAAGATGATCCATTAGAGCCTTTAACATCATGCTTAAAAACTCTAAGATTGTTGTAGAGATT
Organism: Tanacetum coccineum; assembly: GCA_026074375.1. Classification (NCBI taxonomy): domain Eukaryota; kingdom Viridiplantae; phylum Streptophyta; class Magnoliopsida; order Asterales; family Asteraceae; genus Tanacetum; species Tanacetum coccineum. The sequence continues at coordinate 39,487 of BQNB010044970.1, forward strand.
ATCAATACTAAGAGTATCTATTCCTGGCTTAGTCCTCATAATTAAGGATACTTAGGACCAGGAAGAAGGTAAAGACCTAAGAAACTTCTAATTGGCATCTTCAGTGGAGACGCCTGCACCATGAATCTCTAGTTGACTCAGAAGACTTTGAAACCTGTCATAGCCTTTGTGCAATCCCTTTGAGTTGGATACAGAAAAACTTTCGAATTGTTTCTTTAGCATATATTTTTGCATCTTCTTGGATTCATTATTTCCACCAAATCTGAATTTGATAGCTTCCCACATTTCTTTAGTATCAGTCATTTTGTGAAATTTTGCTAAATGGTCTTCAGGTAAAGCCATTAGCAGAGTGGTTCTTGTTTTTCTTTCTCTTTCTCTTTCCTAAATCTCTTCAACAGTTTTAGGAGGCAAAACCTTTATTTGTCCATTTGCATCAGTTGTAATTTTTATAGAACCATTTCCTTTTTGTATGACTTCCCATATAGAAAAGTCTATATGACACAAGTAATGTTCCATTTTCATGGCCCATATGTCATACTCACCTTTCTTCAGGATAGGAAGTTTAATGTGTGACATGGTATGAGGGATTTGTGTTTGTGGTGGTGGGGGATTATTAGATTCTTCTTCATGAATATCATTTTCTCTTTCCATTGGATAGATCTAAAAGGTGAAGGTTTATAACAGATCTGTTTTGGTTCTTCTTACTCAGAGTTTCTCAACAAGCTCTGATACCACTTGTTGATCCTAATCTGAATAGATCTTACTAGCCTGTTAAGGGTGATAGCCAATATGGATAAATCCAAATCAACTTAGAGAAACATAACTATGAACAATATAAGTTATGCGAAACTAACTTATATGTAAGAAGAATATGAATAAAACAGAACTTTGTTACTATTAATCTGCTAGATTACATGATTACTAACTATTAATATTTGTGAAACTTTTTTCTATTAAATTTTAACTAGTGCCACAGGGTTCCTTTTATACGATAAGGAAACCTTAATGGGCTTACAAAACGTGTGAAAAGATAATGTATATCTATTCCTGTTATATCTTATGCATATCCCTTAAACAGTACTAACTAATATACGCTAGCAGTACTATCTTACTACTAACAGTACTAACTATACTACCAGTACTAACAGATGTACTAGGAGTACTAACTTACTAAATAACAGTCTAAGTCACGGATAAACCATAAATCCCAAACAAACTAGTTTCCTGATGGCAGCTTGGGTCATGGTATCTGACTCATTATGTTCCTTGGAAATTGGTTCACTTCCCAGTGGTCGCGGTATGATCCACAATAAGTTATCTAGTTCTGTGAAGATAGACTCATAAAAGGGATAGTCTGGTGGTGGTGTAGTTGACCTAACTGGTGATGAAGACGAAGATAATGGCATAGGTGATCTAATAGGAGTCTCAGTGTCTCTAGGTGATGTAGGTGGAATCATATGCTCAATGTCTTGGTTATGAACCACATTCATGAAGCCTGGGTATAAAGGTTCAAGAAAACCGGGTGGTAAGAGATCCATAGTAATCCTGGATTCATAAACATATGATACATGAGTAATGATAATACATGACATAAGATAAGTAACCATGATATAAAACAGCAAGGTAATAAGGATCTAGTCTAGTAGGTTTGGTAGTGATGTTCACTTGTTATTCTTGAGCTCACGGGTCGCATCCAGAAGACTCCTTATATCTGATCGGCGGTGAACTTAGATATCCTCGATGATCATTTCCAGAGTAGAAATCTTGACATGAGCAAGAACAGCCTCATCATCATGTCCCATTTGCTTCTTTTATAATCCAACATTCTAGGTATGGGCTTCTTGAAGTTCAGTCTCTAATTTATCAAAATCTCGTTATATGATCACTCGACCATTTCCAAGACCTCTTATCTTATCTTCTATTTCCTCAATGCACCTAAGAGGGAGTTTATCTAAGTGATTCAGAATGGCTTCGATTTGTTCCCCATGTCGCTCCGAGGAGTTTATGAGAAACTTTCCATATTTCAAATTTCTGAGGCGGGGCAGCAAAAATCGGCGAGGTGCTGTGATAGAAACGGGCGTGTTTCTGAGGTGGTAGATTTCTGTGTGAAGAAAGAAATTTTGACAGGATCATATGTGTGATAGCCACTTGAGATGGTGCAATAGGAGTGGTGGTGGTGGTATATGTAATTCATTATAACTAAATATGCTTACAGGGACCTTAATATCAGATCATCGAAGAATGGTGAGACGACTATTGGACAACTGTCTCAGATGGATGCTCTGAAGTGCTAGAAAAAGTGTTTCCCGGTGAGGCTAGGGAATAGTTTGGTGAAGCCGAGGCATAGTTAGGAATATTTATTAAGGAAAAAGCATCCTCAATATCAGAATCATATAGGATAATAGGGTGGGTGGATGAAGACATAATTCTGAAACAACCTAGTGGAAAATAACATATGTTATTTATATAATAGTTTATGTATCATTCTTTGCATACTATTTGGGAAATGTGGTGGCATAGAGGACTTTCTTGAAAATTAGAAAAAAGTTGTTATAGTTTAGGTTTTAACCTAGTTCTCTATAACTGTGGCTCTGATACCAATCTACAACACCCTCATTTTCAACCTATAGTAGCGGAAGCTAATCTGGGGTATTACTTCATGAATCACAGTCATAATCATAGAAAACAACTCAAAAGAGGCGTTTTGGAAATTTAATTTATCATTCAATAATATATGAGAGTTTTACAACTAGGAGTCCCAAAATACATATTAAACATAAAAGTTTGAATGATAACAAGTTTGACATCTTCAAGTCCATGCCACTTTGTGCCTTAGTTTTCTAGTTACCTGAGATAAACATGCTAAAAAGGGTCAACGCAAAGGTTGAGTGAAATTCACAGGTTTGAATTATAATAGTTGAATACAAGTTCAATAGTCAGTGGGTTACGTTGTTATACACCCATATTTGGTAATAATTGCAACGACTACAATCATTATGAAAAACAGTATTATTGCCCTAAGCTCATGACACCGAAGCCTTAAGTAATACGATATTCACAAGTTGGTGCCCCAGTAGATGCATTGCGAAACACCTAGTTATTCAAATGATATGCATCTATATGGTAGTACGTTGTTATCTACCCGGACGGGGGAGTTCAATCCCAATAGATCTATTCACATTCATTCGCTCTCCCTCAACTGGTCATCCAGTCAAGAAATTAACGATTCATGATAGTGAGGACTTCATGGCAATAGTGTAACTTAGGAAATAATAAATTAGGATAGCATACAGTTGGAAAAACACTTGTATTCATGGTTTAAAGCATGTATCTCCCCACGGGATTTAGAAAACATGTAAAGGTGGGACTATAAACTCACCTTAATAGGGAAATCTGATTGATGTCAAAAGTGACTCAATAGGTAATAAATGGCTTCGGCACGCAACCTGGGTTAATATGTCAAGTCTTAGTTTGATTGTCTATATTCCAAAACATTATTTCATTAAGTTTAACGTCAATGGTTTTGGTTTATTAATTTGTGAAAATATCGTATCACTGTTCGGGCTATCATAATCTAGAGGTCATGTAGTAAACGTTTGAGGAGATAGGTCACTTTAAATCGTAAATCATTTATCAACGTGTCGCGTTGATGTAATCATCCATCAGAATACCCAAGTACATTATCCTAGGCTAGTGGGACTTAGCCGTTAAGATAAACCGCAACTTCTTGGTCGAGCCGTTCCAGTTTTCATTTTGTCTTATGCTTAATATGCGCATTCCTGCCAATTGTTCTACAACATCGATGTGAGTTTATAGCCTCACTTTTACTTGTTTTACAATTACTTTACAAATCTCGTGGAGAATACATGCTAGTTACAACTTGTTTACATATTCATATACAATCTCTTACATACTCTTTTACACACTTGGTTTACATACTTGATTTCACAACTCATTACAAACTCGATTGTTTGATTTCTATCATAATCTTTCTACTTATAGAGTTAAGTACTTAAAGCTGTTTATGAACAAAATGGTTATTTCTTCATTGGAAGCAAGTGTACATTTTTACATGATTATGTGTTTGCCTAAGTGCGAGCGTGAAAATTATAAATAGATCTATTTAGGATTGACCTCCCCGTTCGGGTGAGTAGCGCTCACTGTGCCAGCTTACCAAACAATGGACGTATACCATGTCGGATTTAGGATGTTTCGGGTTAGAACATCATCACGGGCAATGTGGCAATATTTATGTTGCATTCAATCAAGTCGAGTTTTGGTGTCATGAGCTTAAGGAAACGTAATTATAATTTGTGATGTTTGCATCTGTTGCATTATCACAGGGAAAATCTTGCGGTCCTACATTATACGTTTTTTGTGAGTATTATAAGGATTAAATGGTCATGCATACTTTGTAAATCTTTGGGTTTCAACATTTATAATTATAAAAATCTATGAACTCACAAACTTTATGTTGACACTTTTAAGCATATTTTTCTCAGGTAAACTAGATGCTTGGCTTACTTGATGTGCATTGGAGTCTAAATTTGACAAGATGCATTCATGGATTCTTACTTATATTTAAATGATCAAATCTCGTTGTATTGCTTTCAAGCTTTTCACTGTGATGCAATTATGGGATAAATGTTATATCAATTTCAAGAAAATCAATGAGATCACTTTTCAAACGACAATTAGAGGTCGTTCTCCTGTATCTTGTGTTGTTGTATTATGAAGTAACACCTCAGACATATTTCTGCCGCAACACATTTATACGGGTGTTACAGATTGGTATCAGAGCACTGGTTATAGAGAACTAGGTTGCATGTTTTATCCTAGACCATAACCATTTTCACAAATATTGTATCACATCAAACATTTTCAAAGTGCATACACACTACTTGCTTATTTTCTTACATTACTTGTTGCATTAAGTGCTTACATGACATACATATATAATATATATATATATGCGTTTATCCCTTTGCGGATATTGTACATTTATTTATATAAGAGTTATTTATATAAATACCAGAACATTACTTCTAAGACATTGTGAGTTGCAAAATGATCTCATTTTAC